>JADRCD010223744.1:0-30278 GCA_019843815.1 Montemys delectorum | reverse complement strand
GATAGATAGATAGATAGATAGATAGATAGATAGATAGATAGATAGATGACAGACAGATAGACAGATACCACAAATAAAAGGAGGATGGGTTTTGGAAGAACTCTCAGTCGTTAAGAATACTTGCTACATGATCACAGAGATCTGAATTCAAATCCCCAGTACTCACATAAAAAATTGTGTGTGGCCATATATGCACCTGCAATCCCAGAGCTGTCATGAGGCAGGGGGATTTCTAGGACTTGACGGCTATCATTCTGACTCTAGGTTCAGTAAGAGACCCTGACAAATGAAGAAGGTAGGAAATAGTGTGATGGGACACCTAATGTCCTCCTCTTGTGTTCTCACAGACATTGTATCCTCTCTCTCTCTCTCTCTCTCTCTCTCTCTCTCTCTCTCTCTCTCTCTCACACACACACACACACATACACACACACATCTCTCTCTCTCTCTCTCTCTCTCTCTCACACACACACACACACACATACACACATAAACACACAAACACACAGAGGAAATGAGCATATAAGTTCAGTTGGAGATATTCATTAATATTTTGAAAAGATTAGGCCCAAATTGAAATTTTTTTTCCAGTAAGAGATAATATTGTTAGTACATTTTTACGATCATTGTTTTTCATTTTATGAAATGTTAGAGCTTAGCTGCTGCTTGCTGGCACAATATTGGTAAGAATGTTATGAGAGTAACCAGTAACTTTTTCACTGAATTTAAGACTTGCTTCATAAGTTGGAACTCATGCCTGATTCCACTGATAAAGCCAACAACCGATGGCTAGGCGGGTCATGTGTCCTAGGGAAGAGCTTATTACCATTATCATGCTAAATGGAAATAACATTACATCAACTCCTCCTGGCTTACTCCATACCCATACATTTGGGCATCTCTCAACCTTCATTTGGGAAGCTTCATTTTTTCAGTAAATGGCAGTTGACATAGAGGCCAATAACTGGTCAAGGTGCAAAGAATAGGAGACTCTAGCATATCCAGCCCCAAAGGGGATATCTGTATCGTATGAGCTCCTTCCAAGGTTCAGGGAGTGAGAGAAAGATTGTAAGAGTCAGAGACGGTAGATGACTACAGAGACACAGCATTTCCTGGGCAGAGCACGGCTGATGCACTTATGACGCACAGTAATAAGAACCTGCATAGGACATGCATAGGACATACCCAAGATCAAGCTAAAGTCCCATCATGAGGGAGGAAAGCAGTCACGAAGAGCTATTCGCAACAACAGTTTCTGGAACGGGGGAAATCAGTGGGTTTTAGTTGTTGGGATTTTGCTTTGCTTTGTTTTTTGGTTTTTTTAGTTTTGTTTTTGTTTTTCGGGAATTCAACTCTTGAGAGGCTACAAATGCTCCATAAAATGACCCTAGACCAATGTACATCCTGGCAGGACTAGTGGACTCAATGGGTTTAAAACCCAAATAATTAAAATTGGAAGGGAGTAATCCAGTGTGAGCATTGACAGGGAAAGAGTATACTTGATCAAAATACATTCTCAAGCAATACAAACTACAAATCACTGAATTATTAGTATTCCTATCTCAGCTTCTAAATAGTATATAAAAGTTTAGAGCTAGTATATAAAACAATCAAAATATTCTGTGCAGGATAACTTGTTAGTAGGCTGTACTATAAACAAGGAAGTCATGAGTTTTATGAGTAAAGAAATGAACCAAAAAAGATTTGATCTAATTCAAAGATGCCTTTGACATTAAATGGTTAATAGAAATAATACATATGCTTATCCAGTAGTTAGGAATATTTAAAACTCAGCATGCTACTCAAAATGTGCTATTCAAATGTACACCAATCAAGACATTTCAACATATAAATTAATGTGTTTGATTCAGTGCCCAGGAGTTTTGTAATCGGACCCTAATGTGGTAGAAGTTATTTCAAAAGTAAGAATTCTTACATTGAAAATACTAAAATCGCTGGCTTCAACTGACTATCTAGACAAAGAACAAGGCAGTTTAAGAGAAATAAATGCACAAAATAATATTAAATATGAAATATCTAATATAAAGTGCCATGTCCTACTCTGTTTTTAAAATATTATATAGCAAGTTTCATTTTACATTTAAAATTAGCACATTTAAAAACATTGCAAATAGTTTGGATTTTTAAAAAGTTGGGTATTTTCTCCAATTTTCACTTTTAAAAAAAAGATGTACTACCAAGTAATATGCAGTACCATAAAGTTTCCTGAGGGCATATGCAAGTAAGGAGTACAGGCTTGGGCTCAGGGCAGTAGAGTTCATGGTTTTATATTGACTTATCACTGTTGAAGGGTCATAAAAAACTTTGTCAGGACATGAACCAAAATTCAAATTTCAGATTCTGACTGCTAAGTGAATAGTGAATGTAAACAAAAGATAACTGGGAGAAATTTCGTAAAAGATTTTCTTAAAAGCATAGAAGATATAGCTCAGTGGTTAAGAACTCTTATTCTTGCAGAGGACCTGAGCTCCATTCCCACATGTAAGCCACACACAGGTGGTTACCTGTAACTCCAGCTGCAGGGAATCTGATGACCTCCTCTGACCTCTGCAGTGAACATACACACATACATCTATGCAAGCAAACATTCAAGCACAGAAAATAAAAAGAAATAAATCATTACAAAAGTGTTCTTAAAAACTATTAAAGTACAGGTCCTAAAAACGGTAGCAACTGATGTTTATTTTGTTTGTGAAGATAGAATAGTTCGCAAAGGATGGTGATTAAGACTCAGGAGGATTTCAAGAGCCTTTATCTGGAAGCATGAACAGAGCACAACTCTACCCACATTCACTACCAGGACCCCTTGAACTGGGAGAATCCAGAGCTAGGGGGACTCTGCTTGCCATGCCTGTGAAGGTTCCTTCCATGTGAATCAACTTGCATTGAGTTGTTCATTGCTTTTGACTTCTGTCTGTGCCTGGAGCTAATCCTATGCCACAGCACTCCATACACAAATACCATTGGGAGAGAGCTGATCTCCCAGGAGTGTGGTCACATCTGTGAGCACAGGTAAGACCACCACTTCTGCTCCAAGGGACTGCCTCAGAGACCTCAGGACTCAGGAACTGAGGAGCAGCCTGGGACAGGATCCTTCCATATTACATCTGTGCCTGAAGCTGATTCTGTGACACACTGCCCAGAGCTGCTCTTGTGCCACAGTGCTCCATACACAAATACCATTGGGAGAGAGCTGGTCTCCCAGGAGTGCTAACACACCTGTGAGCAAAGATCACCATTTCTACTTAAACTACTGGCCCAAGAGGGACCCTCCCAGAGTTGTCAGGACACAAAACCAAGGAATAGCCTGGGACAGGATACTTCCAGTTTCCATCTGCATCCCTAAACTGACCCTGTGCCACAGCTCTCCATACCTAAATTCCTTCCAGAGAGAACTGGTCTCCCAGGAGTACTGACACACAGGCTTATAGGAGGGACAAGCCACAGTCAGAGACAGCAAGACCAGCTAACACCAGAGATAACCAGATGGCTAGAGACAAGGGTAGAACATAAGCAACAGAAACCAAGGCTACTTGGTATCATCAGAAATCAGTTCTCTTAACACAGCATGTCCTGGATACCCCAACACACCAGAACAGCAGAACTCTGATTTAAAATCACACTGCAGGAGACAGCTATATCAGGTTCCTATCAGCCAGCACTTGCTGACATCCACAATAGTGTCTTGGTTTGATGATTGAATATGGGAAGGATTCCCAGGTGGAGCAGTCTCTGGATTGTCCTTCCTTCAGTCTCTGCTCCATAGTTCGGGAGGAGATGCCCTTGGTCCTGTTAAGGGTCTATGCCCCAGTGTAGGGGAATGCCAGGGCCAGAAAGTGGGAGAGGGTGGGTGATGAGCAGGGGGAGAGGGGAAGGAACAGTATTTTTTTTCCTTTGGAGGGGAAACTTGGAAAGGAGATATCATTTGAAATTTAAGTAAAGAAAATATCTAATAAAAAATTTTAAAAAAATAAAATCACACCTCACGATGATGATAGACGACTTTAAGAAGGACATAAATGACTCCCTTAAAGAAATATAGAACACAGATAAACAGCTAGAAACACTTAAAGAGGAAAGACATAAGTTCCTTAAAGAACTACAGGAAAACACAACCAACAGGTGAAGGAATTGAACAAAACCATCAAGGAGTTAAAAATGGAAGTAGAAACAATAAGGAAATCATAAAGGGAGACAACTGTGGAGACAGAAAACCTAGGAAAAAGAAATAGGAGGGAAAATTTCAGGTGCAGAAGATACCATAGAAAATATTACAAGAAAATGCAAAAAGCTCCTAACCCAAAACATCCAAGAAATTCAGGATACAATGAGATGACCAAACCTAAGGATAATAGGTATAGAAGAGAGTGAAGATTCCTAACTTAAAGTAAATATCTTCAACAAAATTATAGAAGAAAACTTTTCTAACCTAAAGAAAGAGATGTCTATAAGCATATAAGAGGTCTACAGAACTCCAAATAGATTGGACCAGAAAAGAATTTCCCCCCATCACATAATAGTCAAAACATCAAATGCACAAAACAAAGAAAGAATATTAAAAGCAGTAATGGAAAAAGGTCAAGTAACATATAAAGGCAGGCCTATCAGAATTACACCAGACTTCTAACCAGAGACTATGAAAGCTAGAAGATCTTGTGCAGATGTTAAACAGACTCTAAGAGAACACAAATGCCAGCCCAGGCTTCTATACCCAGAAAAACTCTCGATTACCATAGATGGAGAAAACAATATATTCCATGAAAAAAAACAAATTTACACATTATCTTTCCATAAATCCACCCCTACAAATGAAAATATCAACACAAGGAGGGAAACTATACCCTAGAAAAAGGAAGAGAGAAATCATCTTTCAACAAACCCAAAAGAAGATAGCTACACAAACATAAAAATAACATCAAAAATAACAGGAAGCAACAATTACTTTTCCTTAATATCTCTTAACATCAATGGACTCAATTCCCCAAGAGAAAGACATAGAACAACAGGCTGGATATGGAAATAGGACCCAGCATTTTGCTGCATATAGGAAATATACCTCAGTGTCAAAGGTAAACAGTACCTCAGAGTAAAGGGCTGGAAAACAATTTTCCATACAAATGTTCCCAAGGAACAAGCTGGAGTAGCCATTCTAATATCGAATAAAATCAACTTCCAACCAAAAGTTAACAAAAAGGATAAGGAGAGACACTTCATATTCAAGGAAGGAAAAGTCCACCAAGAAGAACTCTCAATTCTGAACATCTATGCTTCAAATGCAAGGCCACCCACACTCATAAAAGAACCTTTACTAAAGCTCAAAGCACACATTGCACCTTGTGTATACATCACACACCAGGCAGATATTCTAGACACAAAGATGACTGTGGCTGTATACTCATTTAAATAGCCATTTCAGTTACGTGGTCTTTCATTGTATCACACTGCTGATGTTTCAGTAACCTGAGTAGAGTAGCTCACCACCTTAATCCAGTCCTTAGACCTCACCATCTCACAAGAACAGGGGTGGATACAGAAAATAAATTAAGAAAGAAAGACTAAGACACATCAACATAACTTTTATTGTAATATGTTATTATAGTTGTTTTTACTAATAACTATATGTTATTGTTAATCTCCTAACAAGCCTAGTATATAAACTATACTTTATCATGGAAAAATATTTGGAGTTATGTTCATATAGGGAGTAGAGGCAGTGGAAACTGTGTTTTGTGAACCCTCGTTTTTCTCATTTTCAAAAAGTTAAAAAGCTTACAGATGCAACATTCTTAACTACAAATGCACGTGGTCATAGAAGGGCTCCTTGAATTTTGGTGATCATTACTGTTTTAAATATATGTTGCCTGAAGTTTGAAAAAGATACTGACTGCATTAGGGATGGGACCTACGTTTTTACACAAGATAGACGAGCACTCTGCCCCAGAGCTCTCAGCGCCCTTCTTATTTTATTTTGAAACAAGGTCTCACTAAGTTGCCCAGGCTTACCTTGAACTTGATTGAGATCCTTCTTCAGCCTCCTGAGTAGGTGGCACTACAGGCTTGCACCTCCAGAACTGCACCCAGCCTCTGCGATCGTCACTGAGAGCCAAGGGCACCTACATAAGAAACATAAGTAAAATAGCCAAGCCTGGGAAAAGTTTAGAAAGCAAGGACAGTGCCCTGACGAGGTCATGCGGCCAGAATACGTAACATGAGTCTCAGGTAAGGCAAAGGATTCTAGAAACTGTAATCCTGGTTAACAAGTATATGGGATCAGAAGGCATTATTGGGGTGCGGGATACGAGGATTAGCAGGAAGTGGAGTACGAGGCCAGCCAAGTGGGTGAGGAAGCAAGCAGGGACGAGTCCCAGGGACCAAGAACCCCAAGGGCTTGAATTTCTCTGCTTGAGTTTCTCTGCTTCCACCTCTGACCATGTACATCTAATGTTTTACCTTAAACTTTTTCTTTTTTCTGAATTCTGAAAAGAGCATAATGTGAATAGGCAGCGTCTCTTAAAATCTGCTCTTCCATTTAAGGGTAAAACACAATCTAAGTCTTACCAGACCCCATTGGTCAGAGAGCTGTCGCAGCAAACGTGGCTTCAGTATATTATCCCTAATTAATAGTATGTAGTAGGGTGCACACTAATATGTCAAATTAACTTTGGCTAATTAATCAAAAGCACCCTACAAGTCAAGTGGAAAAGGAACGGAACTGAATTGTCGATAATCTGACAGAGTATATAACTTGGATAGCTTCAAATCTCAACTTGAAGAAATTAAATGTCTGCCTCATTTGTCTATAAAAGATATCTAGTCTCTTACTGTTAGTTTTTTAACTGTATTTCTTAAAATTGCAGCAGAGGCAATAAGTGAATCCATTTTAGTAAAAACAAACAAGCAAAAGAGGACAAAAGGCCTGAGTATGCTCCTCAAGTCGGCTCTACTGGGTAATACTATAGCTGAGAAGGACAGTTGGCCTTGATGGCTTTCAGCTGTGTTCTTCAACACTGGGTCAGGCTGTCCCGTGTTTATACAGCCCACAGGTCAAAGGCCTTTTCAGTATGTATCTACACAACAGATCATAGTTGCTGCATAAAAATACTTGTACTGTAGCAGTCCCCATCTCTTGCAACCTTCCTCTAAGTGACACAGTAACTAAAACTAATGAAAGCTGTAATTTGTATCTTTTGTGCATAAAAACATGGCCAAATGTAGATTCACAAATCAGATTAACTCCCTTTTAACATGTAAAGCCATGGGCTACTATGGATTGAATTCTACTAAAGGCCTAGTGGGTGAATTGTATATTTTTGAAGGGTTATTTCGATAGTTGGTTGGAGTCATGGAATTGGTGGTGTTTCTTTCTCAGTCTAGAATGGGAAATGCACTTTTAGATTTTACTAAAATGTTTAGCCTAGCTTTTCTTGAAATAAGGAACTACTTAAAGCTCCTTAGCTCCCCCTAATGGAAATTTTGAGAACTTTACAAATAAACCCCTTAACTATTTCTTTTCTTTTCTTTTCTTTTCTTCTTCTTCTTTTTTTTATTAGATGTTTTCTTTATTTACAGTATCTCCTTTCCCAGGTTTCCCTCCAAAATAAAAAGGAAAATAAAATAAAATAAAATAAGAAAAAAATAAAATAAAATAAAACCCCCAAAACTAAAATAATCCCCTGTTCCCACCCCCTCCCCCTGCTCACCACCCTACCTTCACAGGGCCAAGGTCCTCTCCTCCCATTAATGACCAACTTGGCCATCCTCGGCTATACACATGCTGCTGGAGCCATGAGTCTCCCCATGTGTACACTTTGGTTGGAGTTTTAGTCCCTGGGAGTGCTGAGGGTACCAGAGGTCCCAGCTATACCACTCCTGGGCATATATTCAGAAGGTGCTCCAACATGTAATAAGCACACATGCTCCACTATGTTCTTAGCAGCCTTATTTATAATAGCCAGAAACTGGAAACAAACCAGATGTCCCTCAACAGAGGAATGGATACAGAAAGTGATACATCTACACAATGGAGTGCTACTCAGCTATAAAAAACAGTGAATTTATGAAATTCTTGGGGAAATGGATGGATCTGGAGAGTATCATCCTGAGTGAGGTAACCCAATCACAAAAGAACACACATGGTATGCACTCTCTGATAAGTGGATATTAGCCTAGAAGATCAGAATTCCCAAAATACAATCCACAAACCACAAGAAATTCAAGAAGGAAGACCAAAGTGTGGATACTTTTTTCCTTCTTAAAAGGGGGAACAAAATACCCATGGAAGGAGTTGTAGAGACAAACTATGGAGCAGAGACTGAAGGAAGGACAATCCAGAGAATGCTCCATCTGGGAATCCGTCCCATATTCAATCATCAAATCCAGACACTATTGTGGATGCCAGCAAGTGCTGGCTGACAGGAGCCTGATATAGCTGTCTCCTGAGAGGCTCTGACAGTACCTGACTAATACAGAAGTAGAGGCTCACAGGGTCCCCAATGAAGTAGCTAGAGAAAGAACCCAAGGAGCTGAAGTGTTTGCAGCCCTTTAGCACGAACAACAATATGAACTAACTAGTACCCCTTAACTATTTCTACGTGGAAAACAAAAAAAAAAACCCTGGTATTTATAATTTAAGTAATTGTTGTCACTCATGATTCCAGGAAAAGTACCTCTCATTTATATTCCCATTGTGCTTATTAAAAGAGTATTGAATGCATTCTAAGGCTTATGTTTTCACATGGAACCTTAATGTCTAATACGTAATGTATAACATGGAATGTATAAAGAGAAAATAATTCAAGATATATTCTGCTCTCAGTTTTAAAAGTTTATTCCTTTTTTGGTCATAGTTCGATTTTGACATGTTTTTAAGACACTGCTCGCAGCTAATTTTCATCTCAGTTCCTGCTCTCAATGTACCTAATTTAAAAACTTTCCTTACAAATTTCTAGGATTAATAAACCATTGCAAGTTTTACATCTGTTATGAAAAATGTGTTATTAGTAACCATGTGATCTCAACTAAATTTTAATTGCATATATTTAAGAAAATTGACTTCTCTTATTTCTCGTCAAATACAGTTTTCAATTGTGGCAGATATCAAAATAAACTCAGAAGGTTGCATGTATGTATGTGCATATGCATATACATGATAAATATCATATATAATATATACCAAAATTGTATATACATTTATATATAATTATTGTTCAATATATTACATATGTATAAGATTATGTATGTAAGACATTTATGTATATGTGTGTATACATATATGTATATTTATACATACATATATATATGTATGTATATATATATATAAAATGTATGTAGCAGTACCAAAGAAAATGATCCTGTCAATATAAGAGTGGCAAAGGACATCGAAGGGATTTGAGACAGGATAGGTGGGAGGGGCTGGAGGAAGCAAAGGGAGGGAAGAAGAGAAGTAATTCTATTTCAAATAAAAACATTAGTAATTAAAGAAAATACTTAAGAAAGGAGGAAGGAAGGAAGGAAGGAAGGAAGGAAGGAAGGAAGGAAGGAAGGAAGGAAGGAAGGAAAGGAGAAAATAAAGTATAGCTGTAGTTGCTAACTACACTATAAAAACCAAGTCTCCGTCTCCAGACACAGCATGTAAAAGCTTGCATTTTAAAAACTCATCTAGATGAGTTTAGAACCAGATCTATAGAAGATTCTAGATAGTGCTTATGCAAAAGACTACATATGGTTTTTTCATTAGTAGAAAATAATTTCACAATGTCAACATTATATATTCACATTTGTGATGCTAACTTTTATAAAGTCCTTAAATCATGTGTGGCATCATTGTCTGCATAATGATTCCAGTTACCCTTTGGAAAGTTAGTCTCTTAAAGGAGGGCATAAGGAGATGAATACATTTGTGTGCAGGTAGGAAACTGACAAAAATTAAAAGTATAAAACTGTAAGGCTGAATTATAAATACCCGCTGAGCTCCCTTGGTAGATTTGTCACATGTTACAAGGTTCTGGAAACTGAAATGTCACATCTTAAAATATGCAGTTGCGGGTTTCCTTTTTTTTTTTTTCCCACATCAAAACTTATCACGCAAATCTCTAAACTCCGCTGTGTTCTGGAATTCTGATAGTTGTCCTTCCAAACTTTTCAGTAACACTGGCACTTCAGGACAAATTCCAAATGTGGCAATTGAATCCAGCACTCCTCAGTAACTTCCTATATATAGACTCTGACCAAAGCACAGAAGCGTACTTTCAATGACCCAGGTTACCATGTCCTTGCACACCATCACATATTGACATCACCCACTGCCTGCCCTGACATCTTCCTTCATCAGCCTGGCAAACTGTGGTTCTTTTACGTTTAACTTAAAAGTGACCTGAGGAGTCGCTGGGCGGTGGTGGCGCACGCCTTTGATCCCAGCACTTGGGAGACAGAGGCAGGCGGATTTCTGAGTTCGAGGCCAGCCTGGTCAATGGAGTGAGTTCCAGGATTCCTGTGAGTTCCCTGTGAGAGCTTTGTGGTTGCTTCCGCCTCAGCTAGGCATGTGACCACAATTGTCACGCCCCTCCCCATGTCTCACTGTGGGCTCAGGTTAGAGCATACCGTTAGCACTAGGTGACTATCAACATGTTGATGCTGTAGAATCACAGTATTAGCTTTTGTTTATCACATGACTGCCATGTCAGGCACTATGCTGAGTGTTCTACAAACGTCTTATTCAACCTTTAAAAGAACTTAGCAAATAAAGAACCTTTAAAAAAAAAAAACTTTAGCAAAGAGAAAGAACTGTTTGTATTTGAAGTATCGGTTAATCCTGAGGCTTATCAGAAACTTGCAAAACGTTATGCAACTCCCTGTATGAGACAAAGAATCTGAACAGTGCTCTCTGACACTACGGGTGATATTCTAAAACTTTCCAGCAAGTGCTTCTCTACAGACTGTTGGTCTATTTTCTGTTTTTCTAAAAGACTCTCACAGACTATGCTATAAACAATAGAAGCTTACTCATCACATGGTTCTGGAGACCAGAAATCTAAGGATGCTGCATTGCTATTTCAGGATGATTCCCCAGCTGCATGGTCAATGTTAGAAAAGTAACTATGTTTATGTGAAGAAGAGAGGGCGCCAAATTTGCTCTTGTTATCTGGAATCCATCCCTACAATCACCCATTGCCATGATAACAACATTAATCTATTTGCAATGGCACAGTTCCTCCAATGTGGCCAACCTTTCAAGGTCCCTTTAAAACCATGGTTACCATGGTGTCAATTAAATTTTAACATGAGTTCTAAAGACGACACTCAAATCTTAGCAGGGTCAGATTGCACTCAATTAGTAATAAGAATTTCTCTTTGATGATTTCTCCTCAAACCTACTTCATATAGCTAGAATGCAGGGGGAAATGAATGTTCTTTTAAGCATTAGAATGTGTCACAATCAAGTCAGGCCCACCTACACATAGTCATGAGTCCCTTACACATGTATATGCAGTGAAGGGCAACACACACACACACACAGACACACACACACACACACAGTAGATTATTTTAATTGAAATGCTTAGTTTGCAAAATTGCAAAAGAGTCACAAAATAACTATTAACCACATCAATGAAAACTCACTAGGTTACTACAATAGAAACAGAAGTCCCTTTAATGAAAACCTTACAAAATTATCCCAAATTGCACGTGACTTTTTAATGGACTGCAGCCACTCTGGGCATGTCTATTTTATTTCTTGGACAAGAGTAAAATGTGTTATTTGTGCAGAAAAATAGTGAACATTTCCAACTACTAACACATGGCCTGTGATGAAAAGAATAATCCCATTTTTTTCCTCTTGCACAATAACCCTCCAGTGGACAGCAACCACATACAATGTGCTAGTTTCCTGTTACTTTAGCTGGGCTCCCTTTTCACTCAATGCCCAGACTAAATAGCTATTTATTGGATAATAAAGCCATAATGCTAAACTTCAAGATACTTCCAAAAATGATTCTGCCTATCTTAAGAAATAATCATATCTGTTTGCTAATAAACAGAAATACCTTAGAAGTTGAGTTGGTTGTCACAAGTGGCAAAAAAAAAAAAAATTAACATCAAACAATAACTGAGAAAGAAACGATACATTTATGTTTCTAAAAATTTTTGGCTGGGATCATAGCTGCAATATACTGGATCATCGTCAAGAGAACAATGTCAAACACTGAACTTCTGGGCAATTTTCATTAAAATATTATTTTTTTGAGATCAAAATTTCCTGTAGAACTTTGGAATGATTTGTGTTGACTATTTTTAGAATTGAACTTGAACACCCTCAAGGTGGCCCTGAAACTAAAGGTATTACCTCATGCACCGCACCGCTTGCAAGCACCCCCTAAGAAGAAAGAACAGTGTGTGGAAAAGCTAGCATTGGTTAGGCCTGTGAAGTGTTACGGAGCTGAAATTATGCTGTGTGGTCAGAAAGGGAGGTTTGCTCTTCAGGGTTGGTTGTTTGTTTAGTTACTTTACTCAAGACAGCTCTCCCAATGTGTCATTACAACCAACAAGAAGGCCTGGGGTCTGTCTTTAGAAATCTTAGCAACACAATACTCCTTAATGGAAATAGAGAGACATGAACTCAGCGAATCAGTGGATAAGTAGCTGAGCTCAGAAGCCACAGCCGGCTGCTTTTGTCCAACTCCATGTGCCTTGAATAACTAAGTAACCTGATACTTGTCTCAGCCTCCTTGGGACTCTTCATTTTTTTTACTAATTGTCCTACTAGTGTTCAACAGGTACTTTGTTAAACACAACCAGTCAAATTTTCTGAAGCAACTGGAAGGTTTTATAAGTATAATCTCATGACAAGGTTATTCATGGAATCAAATCATTAATCTGAGGAGACTGAGGTGTCCGTAGTATGCATATGAAATATTAATAACACCATTCCCTAGGATTCTGGAACCAGAGCACAAGAAGAAAAGCCAAACCACCGAGTTCAATATTTTCAGCCTGTTTCAGGACATAAAAATATTTTGGTTCTAGCACACAAATAACTCTTCCAAAGTACTTTCACCCATAATGCCTCAGTGTAGGCAGACAAATTTCAAAGTTTGCATGGTTCAGAGTATGGGGTATAAATATTTAATAAAACTTGTCACATCAAAGACTGTTGGTTCCAAGTTTTAATTGACAATGAATTGATTTGACTATAAATAATTTCTTATCATTACATATGTGTTAATGAATCTTGCTAAAACCATATCCTTGAAAATTATAAATTTAATGTAAAAAAAAAAGTTCTCCTGACAAAATTAATTTTCTATTCTAAAGGAAATAGGAAAAAAATCTATCTATTTTGATGTCTTGGCAAAATACTCACCAAAAATTTTCATATTTATTTGATAAAATTGAATAAAATTTAGTATTCATTCTTGCTCCATGTGGGATACAGTGTGCCTACCCACATGAATACCTTTATAGTCATATTGACTTCAGTAGAAAAAGTAATCATCTCACAGTATGAGTCTGAGTTAAATCTGTGTTACAAACTCAGTTTAAAGTCAAGAGCCTCCATGGAATACAGCATACACCTGAGAAACATCTGCTTCATCAATTAAAAACAAAATGTTTCTGCCCTTGTAAGTTTTACTATAGCAGTATTGATAAATTGTATCAGCACACCCTGCACACAGAGAAATTACAATGCAAATTAATTTTACTTTGTCCCAAAGTAAAGGATAATTACTTTGGTATGCATTATGAACTATTATATTACTTCTGTATTTGTTGTACAAATCAATTCTCTTCTCTGAGGTAACATGATAATATCACCACAGCTTGCAAATATGTAACTGCTATTAGTAAATTTGAGTATAAAGCAGTGCCTTAAATATGAACCACATAATTTGCATATCAATAGAGTTTTAATATGGTAAAAAAAATATATGTAAAGTTTCCCATTTGGTATGCATAAGTGACTATCATGTAAAGTAAATCCCTTAATTTTATTAGTCACACAAATTCTATTGGTTTAACAAAAGCAACTGAGTGAAAAGCTTAAAGAGTGTATGTTTGTTATCTATCAGTACAATATATAACTTGAGGAAAAAACTGCTCTTTTTAGCAAGTTAAAATAGCCAAGGAGAATATAATTGAATAATATTTTTTTTAAATGAATGTCCTTTTGTTTTAGGAAAAAAGGGAAAAGAGCGAAAACGAAAAAAACTCAATAAAGAAGAAAGAAAGGAAACAAGCTCCTCTTCCAACAGCAAAGGTTTGGAGTCCAGCAGCGAGACCCCAGACCAGCAGGAAAACAAAGAGAAACAGCAGCAGCAGAAGAGAAGAGCCCGAGACAAACAACCGAAATCGGTATCAGTCAGCACTGTATACTAAAGAGTCCTGTGAGGTTACTGTAGATTCATGATGCTGCTATCTCAACCAGATGTCCAGGACAGGTGTTCTAGCCATTAGAACTACAAATGGACAATACATCAGTTACCACTCTGTCTAAACAACATTCCTAATAGTTGCTATATTCTTCATACAAACGTAGTTAACAGCAAAGAGCCAAACGTTCAAAGAAGGGATAGTTTCAGATGGTTATCTTATGTGCTTCTCTGTATTTTTAAAAGATGAGAAAATTTGTACATAATTATCAATAAGCTATAAGATATCCTCAATGTAATGATGACAGCTGAAGAAGAATCATCTTTTCTTTGTAAAAAAATATTCTTCAAATAATTGTCTTTAAGAAGCAAAAGATAATTCTGCAACTTCAAAAATGCCAAATTTTTTTTGAAACAAAAAGCAAAGCTTTGTCAGGGGAGAGAAACATGGCTCCATGTACAGGGTGGATTTGTCCCAGAGAACTTGTGACTGCTCAGAATTAGGGCCTGGCATTTGGAATCCTAGAGTTTGGAATCACAGGAGCAAGTGTTCTGAGATAACTTCTGTTGCTCTCATCTGCAAGGAACTGAACATACATAGCAGAGTTAAATACACTGTGTGGGGTTGGAATACGGCAAGCTGTGGAAGAAATTATAGAGCTTTCCAGAACTGTGAGGGGTTTTGGTCATCTGGAACAGGGCTCCAGTCTATATTAGCACTGTGTGGTTGATCTTCCACTACTCCTTGGTTTATATAAGTCTGTAAACATGTACCTGTAACTTTCTTCCAAAAGTAAAACCATACTTACTAAAAGAAAATTCTAACTTTATGGAAAGCAAAAGTGTAAAAAGAATGTGACATGTTTGCAAAGTTGAGTGTTTTCTTTCTTAAGTGAGGGGAAAAGTGTTTTATTACTTGCCTGTGGGTCCACCTGGAACTAAAGGGATACTACTTTCTATCAAGGTCTATCTAGTAGGAGAGAAAGCCACCACAATAAATATATTTGTTAATAGTTTTTAAAGCTTGGTTCACGTTGTTTTATTGGGTAAGATTTAGAGACTCAAAAACTAAGAAGGAAGAATCTGCTCTATGGCAAAACCTGTGTCCTACGGATTTAGAAGATAGGATTCTCGGTGCTTCCTCCATGAATCCATCATTACCTGAGCCAATAGAAGCTTTTACAGGATGCTAGGAGATATTTATTATTTTTTTCTTACTTTAATACAAAATGTACTATGGGCACATGAGACTGCCTAAATGATCTCGCTGACCCTTCCCCTTCGTTTCTTAGAGATGAACACTTTATTCCTCCTGCATCTTCAACATTTATGCTTTTCTTCTCCGTATTTCCTCAGTCTGTCGGTCTCTTTTGGGAACTGGAGTCACCCTAGGAGCAAGCCTCAGCTATATTTGCCAGAGGACCCAAGCAGGCCTGCACAGGAGGAGGGACTCTCTGAGTGTGTGCTACAAACTCTCAGAACCCACTTTAGCCTTCTGCAACAACAGGAGATGTGCACCCACTCTGGGTACTGTGGTTCCAGCCCTCTCAAGGTCACTGCCCCCTGAAGAAACTGCACTGAATCTGCCTTCTACCTGTCTAGCTCTGGACACTCTTTCTTCCCCAACTGTACTGCTCACATGGTCCACTTGGCTTAAATGGTTTTTCTTTTAAGACATAAAAGTTTGAAAGAGTGTATACCTGTTTCTTATTCTGGTGTTTCTTCTCTCATCTGTGTGCCATAAGCTTGCCAGTCAGTTGAAACCTTCTATTTAGCAGAGTTCTCATTCAAGCTTCATGTAAAGCTTATGTTATCCAAAGGAATCAAACATTACAGAATTATGTTAAGTGGAAGTATGTCTTCATTTAAAACTTTTGGGTATATAAAATAGCATCTCTCTCCATTTTGGTGTTATTTTGTTGAGTGTGGGTCACCACTGTGTTTTTACATATACTTCTCTTCATCAGTATCTTCATTCTTCCACCAACTCTTCATGGTAAGGTCTAGAAAAAGACTACAATCCACCAAGACTGAGCAAACAGGAAAAATATTGTCAACTCTCTCTCTATAAGGCCACTATACCACAAAACATTTACTTCTTTGTTACAAAACTTAAATACATTAAGTTCAACAGAAAACAAATTACAACTAAGATTAATCATACATTCTCTAGAATATACATGACAGTAACTTCTATCAAAGTTTCCATCTACCTAGGTAGACCCTTAAGCATAAGACACCACATAATACTCAAATAAGCAGCCCTCCTTGAGCAAGGTCTCACCACTGACTTATGAAAAACTTCTTGGACTCACCCTAAAAGGCATTGCTGACAGTAATAAATGTTCTGGAAATTCTTGAGATAGAAATATAATTCAAAGAGTAGAGAACATCACAGATCTGTCAGTATCTACTTCATACCCCTACCCTACTCTCCTAATTCTACCTATAAAATTCCAAAGTCTAGCTTTGCTTTATAGCTGTTCTATAACCTGAGCTATGGTTCTTGTAGATCTGCACTTATTAAGCATGTCACTTAACCTCTTGTGGCCTCCATTTTTGCATTACAACAAGAAAGGAGATAGGGGATGGAGATGGTTCCCAGGCCAGAGGACATTTGGCATTTTTTTCCACATTGTGGTGATGCTCCTAGTGAATTTCATCAGTGGCCATGTCTTTTGGAAATAATCCAAGCTTTGTTTCTCAGAAAAACGGAAATGCGTAAGATGAGGCAGACCTAACTCTACTGCTCCAGTGTTACTGACTCACCCTAGCTAATATTAGCGTTATTCAAATACTAAAATGAATGACAGAGGGAAGAAAAGGTGTATAAAATAGGTACTGCCAAGAATAGAGGCTGGTCCTCACAAAACGAATGGAATAAAACACGGAGAATGTGCAGTATCTCTACATAGACAGGCAATGTTAATGCCTGAATTCTGCTGTTCATTGGGTTATAATTTAAGCAAGCCTGGACCAGCTGTGTGGCCTTTCAGTCTCTGTTCTTTCTAGCAAAAATGCAATGAGAATAAAAAGATCATGACTCAGTATAAAAACAATTATTCTATAAATAAGTAAACTTCACACACACGAAAAAAATGGTAACACACAAGTCAAACAGGTAAATGAATTTTATTTCTTGGTTAACATACAGAATCTCAGCAAGTAGACTGTATAATCATTTCAAGAAAAATATAAATTCAAGAATTGTGAAAGTAGACCAAGTGACTACTGGTCTGGATGAATACCAATTTACTACTTGCCTTTGATCTTTAAAGCAAGAAATGTTTATTCTCAAGAACATGCACATTTTTAAGTAGCCACATAGATATTTCATATCTTTTGGAGATGTATTTCAATAGCAAAATGATTGACTAAATTTTTTCTTAGTACTGCAACTGTTTTTATGCAAATTAAGGGAGAAAGAATTCTTTCTCAGGTAAATTTGTTATGAGGTGTAACTTCTCCCATGCTGAGGGAGTATGTGTGAAATTCATCTTTCACTAAAAAGTTAATTAAAGCTGATGGTCAGATCAATTGAGAAATCGCATTTTAATTCTTTTCTAGCATATATTAGCTATGCTATCATACTGGGTTTCCTTACATGCCCATACATTTTCACATGTGTACATAAGATATCTTGATCATATTCACATCCTATTACCTGTTCTTGTCCACCTCCTACTCATGATGATCTCCCACTCCTCCTCCTTTTCCTCTTCCTCCTCCTTTTCTGCTTCTTCTTTCTTGGAAGTGGGTCTCCTTTTACTCTCATGTCCTTCTGTTTTGTTCTGGTTTGTTTTGTTTTATTTTGTTTTATGACCCACTGATGTTTGTTATAGTCACTCACAGCAGCTTGGGTGAGGGCTGGTTTACTGGTACATGGACATCTTGACCAGTAGCTACACTATTACAGAAAACTTACCTTCTTGGCCTCATTGACAGGTTATAAATCCTCAGGAAGAATGGACTGTCATGATCTCCCCTTCCCCAGGGAAAGGTTGTTGGTGAAGCTAATCTCATGCAGATCTTATGCAGGCAATCACAACTGCTATGAATTCCAGAGTACCTAGAATTTAGTTCTCCATAACCCTTTCATCAGCCCCTGGATTCTGTCCACACTTCATCCGTGATATGCCATGAACTCCAAAGAAAGTGGCATAATAAATGTCCCATCTGCCATTGAGCCTTCAATAGTAACTCAGAAAAAAAATCCCATTATAAACAATGATACCTGGTTTCCATCTGTACCAGTAGCTGATCCTGTGCCACAGAGCTCCATACATAAATACCATTGGGAGAGAGCTGGTCTCCCAGGAGTGTGGTCACATCTGTGAGCACAGCTAAGACCACCACTTCTGCTACAAGGGACTGCCCCAGAGACCTCAGGACTCAGGAACTGAGGAGCAGCCTGGGACAGGATCCTTCCAGATTACATCTGTGCCTGAAGCTGATCCTGTGACACACTGCCCAGAGCTGCTCTTGTGCCACAGTGCTCCATACACAAATACCATTGGGAGAGAGCTGGTCTCCCAGGAGTGCCAAAGCACCTGTAAGCACAGGTAAGACCACCACTTCTGTTCAAATTACTGGCCCAAGAGGGATCTGCCCAGAGCTGTCAGGACACAAAACCAAAGAACAGCCTGGGACAAGATACTTCCAGTTTCCATCTGCACCCCTAAGCTGACCCTGTGCCACAGCTCTCCATACCTAAATTCCTCCCAGAGAGAACTGGTCTCGCAGGAGTACTGACACACAGGCTTGCAGGAGGGACAAGCCACAGTCAGAAATAGCAAGATCAGTTAACACCACAGATAACCAGATGGCTAGAGACAAGGGTAGAACATAAGCAACAGAAACCAAGGTTACATGGCATCATCAGAAACCAGTTCTCCCAGCACAGCATGTCTTGGATACCCCAACACATCAGAACAGTAGAACTCTGATTTAAAATCACATCTCTTGATGTTGATAGAGGACATTAAAAAGGACATAAATAACTCCCTTAATGAAATACAAGAGAACACAGGTAAACAGCTAGAAGCCCTTAAAGAGGAAACACAAAAATCCCTTAAAAAACTACAAGAAAACACAACCAAACAGGTGAAAGAATTGAACAAAACCTTCCAGGATCTAAAAATGGAAATAGAAATAATAAAGAAATCACAAAGGGAGACAACCCTGGAGGCATAAAACCTAGAACAGATCAAGAGTCATAGATGCAAGAATTACCAACAGAATACAAGAGATAGAAGGGAGAATCCCAGGTACAGAAGATACCATAGAAAACATTGACACAACAATCAAAGATAATGCAAAAAGTTCCTAACTCAAAACATACAGGAAATATAGGATGCAATGAGAAGATGAACAGTAAGGATAATAGGTATAGAAAAGAGCTAAGATTCCCAATGTAAAGGGCCAGTAAATATCTTTAACAAATTATAAAATAAAACTTCCCTAGCCTAAAGAAAGAGATACCATAAATATATAAGAGGCTTACAGAATTCCAAATAGATTGGACCAGAAAAGAAATTCCTTCCATCACATAATAGTCAAAATACTAAATGCACAAAAACAAAGAAAGAATATTAAACACAGTAAGAGAAAAAGGTATATATAAAAAAGTAACATATAAAGGCAGACCTATCAGAATTACATGAGATTTCACACTAGAGACTACAAAAGCTAGGAGATCCTGGGAAGATGTTAAACAGACTCTAAGAGAACACAAATGCCAGCCCAGACTACTATACTCAACAAAACTCTCAATTACCATAGGTAGAGAAAACAAGGTATTCCATGGTAAAACCAAATTTACACAATATCTTTTCATAAATCCAGCCCTACAAAGGATAATAGATGGAAAATGCAACACAAGGAGGGAAAGACAGACACTACCTCAGAGTAAAGGGCTGGAAAACAATTTTCCAAGCAAATGGTCCCAAGAAACAAGCTGGAGTAGCCATTCTAATATCGAATAAAATCAACTTCCAACCAAAAGTTATCAAAAAGGATAAGGAAGGACACTTCATACACATCAAAGGAAAAATCTACCAAGATGAACTCTCAATTCTGAACATCTATGCTCCAAATGCAAGGCCACTCACATTCATAAACTTTTCTAAAGCTCAAAGCACACATTGCACCTCACTCAACAATAGTGGGAGAATTCAACACCCTACTCTCATCAACTGACAGATAATGGAAACACAAATGAAACAGAGACACATTGAAACTAACACAAATTATGGTCCAAATGGATTTAACAGATACCTATAGAACATTTCATCCTAAAACAAAAGAATATACCTTCTTCTCAGCACCTCATGGTACCTTCTCCAAAACTGACCATATAATCTGTCACAAAATAGGCCTGAACAGAATCAAGAAGATTGAAATAATCCCATGCATCCTATCAGATCACCACAGTCTAAGGCTAGTCTTCAGTGACAACAAAAACAGCAGAAAGCCCACATACACATGGCAGCTGAACAAGACCATACTCAATGATAACTTGGTCAAGGAAGAAATGAAGAAAGGAATTAAAGACTTTTTAGAATTTAATGAAAATGAAGGCACACCATACCCAAACTTATGGGGCACAATGAAAGCAGTGCTAAGAGGAAAACTCAGCTCTGAGTGCCTCCAAAATGAAACTGGAAAGAGCATACACTACCAGCTTAACAGCACACCCAAAAGGACTAGAACAAAAAGAATCAAATACACTCCTCCCAAGAGGAGTAGATTACAGGAAATAATCAAATTCAGGACTGAAATCCACCAAGTAAAAACAAAAAGAACTATACAAAGAATCAACAAAATCAGAGCTGATTCTTTGAAAAAAAAAACCAACAAGATAGATAAACCCTTAGCCAGAATAACCAGAGGGCAAAGAGACATTATCCAAATTAACAAAATCAGAAATGAAAGGGGAGATATAACAACAGAAACAGAGAACATTTTTTAAAAAAATCATCAGATCCTACTACAAAAGCCTATATTCAACAAAAGTGGAAAATCTGGATGAAATGGACATTTTCTAGACAGATACTATATATCTAAGTTAAATCAGGATCAGATAAATCATCTAAACTGTCCCATAACCCCTAGGGAAATAGAAGCAGTAACTAATAGTCTTCCACCCCCCAAAAAAGCCCAGGACCACATGGGTTTAGTGCAGAATTCTATTAGACTTTTAAGGAAGACTTAATACCAATACTCTTCAAACTATTCCACAAAATAGAAACAGAAGGAACACTACCCAATTCATTCTATGAAGTCACAGTTACACTGCATATTCTCCCGTGGAAATGGAATGGTTTCTGTCTAGTTAGGAACTTGTCACAATTTCCTTTCGTAGAGGAAGTCATAAGAGATTTTTTTCTACTTCTATCATGTTTAATGTTCCAAATAGATTTTAAAAACTGGTTGAGTGCATATTACTTTTAGCTTCAGAAGATATCATGTATATTTAGGAGACATTTAATGACTTAAAAATGTCAATACTGAGTTGTATATTTTTAAATGAATTTTATTAGATCAATAAAAAAGTGAAAAAATAATGATACCTATTCTCACTATTTTAACAGATTATTGTTTTATTCCATTGTTTTTTTCAATTTTTAGAAAAAGAGAAAGAAACATCTAAAAGAAAAAGAGAATAAAACATCTCTTTTATGTTCAGTAATGTTCTCAGTAAGATCTATCATACAATTCTGTCAAAAATCCCTCTAAAGTAGTTAATGCTATCCATGTTTCACAAATGAGAGACTTGAGCCACAGAAAAGTATCCAACAATCACTAGACGATATGCAGTAAGCCTGGAAATCATATCTAGCTCTGGCCTCCACTCGCCATTATCTTTTAACATCACTGAATTTTAGTTGCAAGCTAGACTATAACATGTAATGATCTACGAATCTACCTCATGAAGAGGATCAAGAAGTTCCATTAGAGGATTGTCCCAGTAGAAGGCTTACCCCTAAACCGGAACCTAGCACATGGCTCCCAGTGTGATGGTATAGTAAATGAATGAACTTAGCAGCAAGAAGAATAAAAAGGAGAATGAGCATCATGTGCCATTGGAGAAAACCAAACATCAGTCCAAAAGACATCAGCAGGTCTGAATACTAAGACTGGGATTTTGTAGACCTTTATGCCTCTGGGATAGATCTCAGTTCAGTCGTCCTCTATTTGCTCACACAGTGATGGCCAACAAGTAATCTTTCCCTTAGTCCTCATGCAGATATGTAGATGTGCAGAAATGCATCTTCAGTGTTGGAACAGGCAAATCAACCTCAAATGATGCCTTGTTGTCTTCAGCCACATTCCGATTCTGGGTCCACATGTTCAAATGTTTGCATATCTTTTCTTGTTCATGTAGTTCATGTAACAAAGAAAGACATGATGATGGGGAGAATGGTTAGGGTGGGAGAAGGGAAAGAGGCACAGATGGCAGTGAAAGAGGAGTTCCAAGATAGCAATGACTTTTACTCCTAGCCACTATGACACAGGGATGAGAGACACCTGAATAGTACAAATATCCCATTTTCTAGTATACTAACAGCATAGCATTTCAGCAGACAAATTTACATGACCATAAGATAATCTGGCACATAAACAACTTCAGTATCTGGAATTGTGGGCAATGAAAAATTGCCCAAAGTTGGAGATGTTAAGATTGACTTGACAGACAAAGGTACTTCCCACTGAGCCTGATAATGTAAGTTTGACTCCATAAATCCACACAGTGGAAGGAGAGGACACACTCAGGAAAGTTGTTCTCTGACTTCCACATGTACTCTATGGCATTCAACACACACACACACACACACACACACACACACACAAACTCCACACTCACACAATACACTTATACACACTCACACGTACATTAACATACACAAAATCAATCAGATAATCAAGAGAGTCTACAAGAGATTAAAATTTTATTGATAAAGATGGAGAGTTGGTAAATATCAGGAAATTTTAGGCTTTTGATATTGAACAAATTGTTTTTCCTTCTCCATTCCTCACAATAACACTTCCTCACTGGGGACATTATTCTTAGAGAATAGTATTAAGAACCTGCTGCAAAGTGAGTGAATGGAAGTGCTAATGCCTGAGATGACCCCCCCCCCAATACCTATGGTTCTCTGTAGCTACCAGCATTGGAGCTGCATCACAAGCATCATGAGAAGAACTGTAAAAATTATGATACCCAAAAACAATAAAATAAACTCTACTAATTATTGGTGCTTGAACTGGAGTCCTTTGTGAATCACTGATGTAGTGTTACCAGATGTGACCATCCCAGACCTGCTTGGTCCCAAGCTGCCAACCACCTGACCTCAGTACCTTAAAGTCTCTGAAGAAAGAAGAAGAAGAAGAAGAAGAAGAAGAAGAAGAAGAAGAAGAAGAAGAAGAAGAAGAAGAGGAGGAGGAGGAGGAGGAGGAGGAGGAGGAGGAGGAGGAGGAGGAAGATTTCAAATGCCTGGCAAGATATATTTCAGTCTTATCCAAAGCAGTGATGAGTGTAACTTATGACCCTAAAGGACATGGACAAGCAGGGTCAGTTGGTGGAGGTGAGTCAGCTTCAAGTTGTTCTTGATTACCAGAGTCCCTTTTAATGCTGGAGTTTTTACAGTGAGGAGAAAAGAGGAAATTATTACACATAGTCAGCATATTCCCTTGTTGACTGTGGAATGTTGACTGAATATTCACAACTTGTTATGTACACATGAAGGGGTAAAGAAAATGTGTGAGTTGTATATACAGAACATCTTATAGGATACAAAAGGAAAGATAATTTTAAACATATTTTAAAAAGGAGGAAATCATTTTAGAATACATTTGTTTAAGATCTCTAGATATTAGAGATACTCCACATTTACATCATCAGATCCATGATGCTTAGAACAGATTGTTTGCTCACAAGCATTTTTAAAGGCTTTAATTTTCTTGCATGCCTACACCTTTCCATTACCCCGTTCCAAAAAAAGCAGTCAATTAGATAACATATAAAGACTAAACTAATAAGATATAATTAGGAATTGATAAGTTATAAAGTAAAGTTGTTTTAACCAGGAGCATTTAACCCATATTTAGGGTGCTCACTTTGAAACATAAAAATAAAACAAGGCAATAGACACACTTTTCATCCATCAGAAAGGTATCATGTAAATAAACCAAGCTGTTGGCAGTATAGATTCTTTCATCCTTAGAGAATGGCAAATTACTCACAGTGTTGTGATATCCACCCAGTAAAGCTATTAGACTACATATGAATGTTCTAAAAAGAGATATCAAATCTCTCTGTGGAGGTTAAAGGCTTATGTTATTTTGTAATAACATATATCACACCTGGTGTTTAGAATAAATATTAATGCTTTTCACTTAATGCAAATAAAATTAAAACACACTATTGCCTTTCAAGCTGGTTATTTGTTTCATTTGTTTAAAGTTTTGATCCTAACTACCACCTACCAAAAAGAAAGACTATATATATATTCATTTAAATACATATAAAACAAGGGTTATTTAATGATAAGTTTCAAAGAGAGTGTCTCTGGATAATCAGGAATGAGTTCCCAGACTGGACAAAAAAAATCAAGGCCACTATACAGCAGTGTTTCAAATGACCAAAAACTAAAGTAAAATCCACCTTGAACATCCAACGGAGTTGTCAGTTATGACAGCTAGCCACAGGTACCTGTTTGTCAAGGGAATTCTTCCTAGGAGTGAGATATTTACAGTTCCTCACAGACAAAGTGTCAGTGCTGCCTTTCCTTCTGCCCACTGGAAACACAAGAAACAAACATGTTATAAATGAGTTGAAAACACTTCAGAAAATATCGAAAATATCCCTCCCCAGACTGCCCTTCAAAGAGAACCAGAGGGAAGATAGTTTAAGGAATCAGAGTTCCCCACAGGGTAATACTTCTGCTTAGGGCTTTACTGCCAAGTCAGTGAAATCCTGGGGGCAAGTGTCTCAAGCACTTCCCAAGCCTTCCCTGGATCTCAGACTCGTAATGCCTCTAGCCTCTTACCAACACACTGGATTTCTTATAAGGAAAACTAAGCACATTCTGAGGAACTCAGCAAAGTGAATTTGGGAGAACAGCCTTCTGAGGCCAGGGATAGTGTTGCTTTTATTATAAAATGGTTGTTGAAATAAATGCGCATCAACATCAATTACCAAAATGGGCCTGAGGTAGTCAAAGGAAGGAAATGAACACCTGGCTGAGCTTCCTTTCTGTCTTTACGGTTTAATATTGTTCTAGTCTGCCATACATAAAAAAGGGCAGTAAAAGAGAAGGGTCAAGTAACATATAAAGGCAGGCCTATCAAAATTACACCAAACTTCTCACCTGAGACTATGAAAGCTAGAAGACCCTGGGCAGATGTCATACAGACCCTACAAGAACACAAATACCAGCCCAGGCTACTATACCCAGCAAAACTCTCAATTACCATAGAAGGCAAAAACAACATATTCCATGACAAAAGCAAATTTATACAATATATTTCCACAAATCCAGCCCTACAAAGGATAATAGATGGAAAAGCACCAACATAAGGAACAAAATTACACCCTAGAATAAGCAAGAAAGTAATCTTTCAGCAAATCCACACAAATCTAATTCTATCTCTTACAACAAAAACAATAGGAAGTCACAATTACTTTTTCTTAATATCTTAATATGAAAATTAATATCACCAATATATCCTAATTGATTGAAATCCAATAACATGAGGAATTAGAAATTTGTTGACTGTCATCCAATGGTCTCTTTAATTTGGTAATTGAAGAAATAGGTCCAATACTGTACAATCCATATACACTTTCTGCTTGTTTGTACATGACAGTGTCCTGCTGTGTACAACATAATGGTCTTGAAATCTTGCTTCTCCTATTTCAGCCTCTCTATTAGTAGTATTGTTTATTTGATGTTTTTACACTATACTATGGTTTTCAGAACAGCTTACGTATTTCAAAAGTATTTATGCAGACAAAAGAAAGGTAGACGATTAACTTGGGAGGTGGCTTGTAAGAGAACAACAAAGAGTGAGACTGAATGCTTTGCTTGACATTTGTAACTCTTGTATCAAGTTTGAAGAAGAGGACTTTATAAGTTACTCTTTCTCTGAGATGAATGCTTTTCCAAATTATCACAGCCAATGAACCAGATTCTTACCCTCACCTAATGTCTGTGCCACCCTCCAAGCAGAACCATTGTTCATTGAAACAGTTGGTGTATGACTTTATGGATAGACCATCTTAATACACACACCATTTCTTGAAGGAATGTAACCTGTTCTCTGTGGCCTGAGAATAAAGTCACTCACTCAAGTCAAATAGCTTTGACCAAAGCAGGAAGTCTGTATCCAAAAATTGTGGCTACAATTCATTCTTTGGCACAGCAGAACTGTCAACTCTCAGCTTAACTATGATGGAGGTAAAATCCTTTGGTGATGTGAGGGTCATGGAAGTATAGCCTTATTACAATGAAATCCGATGTCTAAAAATTGTTCTTATTTGGGCTTGTATGGCAATAAGAGCCAGATTTTAAGCTCTACTAAATACAAAACAAACAAACAAACAAACAAACAAAAAGACTTTATATATTTATGTTCATTTAAAAAATACTAGTAGTGATGTATTATTTTAAAATATACAGTTAATATGTTTGGAGTTATTTAAAATTTATATTAAGAAAAATGTATGTATTTTCAGTATTGCTATAGACAAAATCTACATAAGACTGTTAAATTGATTGTTGTCTTTTATAATACTCATTTTTATTGTTATAATATTTTATAAATTTTAAAGAATATGACAAAAAAAGGTATTATAGGTATTGAACGGGAAGTCTCTGGGAGGAGTTAGGGTGCAAAAGGGAAATAAAAATGTGATTTAATTCTATTTACTTAAAATATGTTTTTAAATGTTAACAAATTCAGATAAATTGAAATCATGTATCTTTTCTCATCATAATGCAATAAAACTTAAATCAATGGAAAAAAAAAAAGGTAAGAGAATCTTTCATCCACAAGTATCTCCATCCAACTTGGTTCACAAGCAGAGATGGACATCTGTGGCCTCCATGTTCTCCTGGCCAAAGTTTCCTTTGAGAGGAAACATCGATGTTCCTGTCAACATACAGCCAAATGCTCTCCATCCTGGTTGCCATGAGAATGTTCATCTACTCCTGTCTCACCTCTGATGCCAACCAGACTCATAAGCAGATGTGTCTAGTCTACTATTCACCCAGCCATGGTTTTCTCCCACTTCCTGTGCAAGCTAACGTGAATTGTACTAAACTTCCAGTACTAAAAACACAAACAGAAAGGAAAGAATGAAACAGAATCCTCATAATGAAAGGAAATGAGGGGTAATAGGGACACACTGGAGGAAGCCAGACACGCCCAGTTTTTCTGGTGTTTATGCAGCTTCTCCCAGTTCCAAAGTAAACTTTCTTCACCTCGAG
Organism: Montemys delectorum; assembly: GCA_019843815.1. NCBI lineage: Eukaryota > Metazoa > Chordata > Mammalia > Rodentia > Muridae > Montemys > Montemys delectorum. Next base: position 2,398 of record JADRCD010223744.1, on the reverse strand, counting down.
AGGCTGTCTGACTCTGAAGAAACTCCCTCACGTATCTCCAAGACATGAACGTCCTGGACTGTCATAATAAACGCTGCAAAATAAATACGAAATAACATCTGGAGGGAAGGCTTTGCAAGCGGTAGGGTGAGAAGGGGAGCTGACTTTTCTTAGCACTGCTAATAGAGAGTGGATGTCTTTTGAGAAGTGGTTTCCACTATTGACCAAAGCAAGCCAAAGAGTAAACTGATTTTACTTTAGAATCTCAAATTTAATACTGTCCACAAATTCTCTTCTCTCAAGCTGGGCTGATCTTCGTAAAGACATGTTAATTCTCTTGTTTTCTAGATTTGAAACCAGTTTGTTTGAATTTGAAACCAGTATAGTAAGCATCCCCTTACTAAGCCAGCCAATTTGGATATGAACATTGTTCATAGTTAACTTTAGTTATTCCTGTAGTTGGCATAAAGAAAAACTATGTTTTGTCTTCTGAGTTAAAAACATCATAAAGTTTCAACTACAATGTGCTAACAAGGCCCAGCAATACTATTGTAGTTATGATAGTTAACATTTCTCATTATAATAGGCAAAGGGGAGCTTCATGGACTTCTGGCACACATTCAAACATGTGTCTGTTGTCCCTCATTCAATTAATGTTTATAAGGGTCTACATGATGACCAGACTTCCTTTTAATGCAGGACTCCAATCAATCCAGTTAGTCTTAGATCCTTGCCCCCTAAGTCCTTTCACTTACTTTATGTAATGCTCTAAATAAGATCTTTGTAGATAATTCATTAACCATTATATCTCTGATACCAAAGAAATGAAGGCACAAGAAATATATATAATGTGTGTGTGAATTATAGAGCCCCTTCAAAAATCATTAGGTCTTATTAATAAGATCCAATAAAAATAAAAAAAAAAACATCTAGCTGGATGGCTCAGTGGTTAAAAGCACTTCTTGTTTATGCAGAGGACCTGTGTTCAATTCCAACCAGTACATGCAACTCACCAATGCCCATAAAGGGATCTGACACCCTGCTCTCACCCCCATGGGCACCAGGCATGTACATGGTACACAGACATGCATGCAAGCCAATACTCACGCACATAAACTTTAGTAAATTAAAGAGAAAATAAGTAAAAGTAAAACTACCCCTAATTTATATACCCTTATTTATTTATTTTTCCCAATCACAAATCTCAATGTTTTAAAAAAATTAGATAAACTTACTATGAAAGAAAAAGTAAATATTTCTGAAGTATTTGAGAAATAGCAATATTTCATTTTGTAGAAATACTTTTAGAGTGTACCTGTCTCTTTTCCACAGAGTCCCATTTGGCAGAGAAGGATCATTTAGCTGAGCCTGAACTATAGTTTCATCTACTAACAGTCTGTCCCTAGTGTCATACAGTTATGCATTCCTCAGATGTTCCAAAACAGCACAATGAGCATCAACAAACTAGCACATATTTTTTTACAGTAATAGTCATTATACACAATACTCTCTGTCTTTGATTAAATAGACCTAATTGCTTCTTGTAGGTGGGCTGCATACAGGCTACCCTAAATTCCAGACACTCTCCCCATAAACATACCTAAGTAATGAGTTGCAACAATTTTAAAAGGCTCATCCTGATTTCTCATAAATAACCATTTAAGTAAAAGCAAAGATGGATTCATACTGAGATTTTTGAGAAGACCATTCCCATTTTTGTATGTACTTCTTAGTGTAACGCAGCACAACATATCCAGTCAAAAATAAACATGCCTTAATTCAACAAAAGAATAGGCAAGGACAGAGGGCCAGAGAAAAAGGAGAAAAGAGAAGTCGCAGGTGAGGACACTACCAGTCTTTTGTGCCTCCTTTGTCACACAGACTTCTACCCAGAGCCTGCAGAGAATTTGCTCATCTGTCCCTTTTCCTCTCCCAGTTGTCCCACCCCATCTGATGGTCTCCAGGAAAAGCCAGATTCACCTTCTAGAGAAGTTGCCAGGATTAGTCAGATGAACTCTTTGGAGAATACTGGCATATCAGGTGGGGTGCTTGTGGGGCTGTTGGGTAGGTTAGTGTGGAAAGTATAGGCTTGGGCAACAGGAACACACACACTTTAAATCTCTCTACTGTTGATCCTGCAATATTGGAAAAATTATTTAAGCTCTAGTTGTCAGTATCTCTACATACAAAGTGAGCAATTTATCACTGTATAGAGTCACTACATGGGATAATGAAACAAAATACAGAGCATGTGAATCACAAGATGGGTCCTCCATGAACTATTGCTTGTTAGGTTTGCTACTGCTTAAAAAAAGAATTTCCATTCCAAGTCAGTCTAAAACAGAAGCACTTACACAAAGGTATATGAACACACATATGCATACATTACTTACACAAGACTGTATTCTTATCATATCTG
>JADRCD010223743.1:21440-37041 GCA_019843815.1 Montemys delectorum | reverse complement strand
GAAGAAAAACTAATATACACCAACTAAACTCTTCTAATCAGGGTAAGTTTTCTCGTGTTCTCTCTGTTATCTGTGGTGAGGATAGGCTCACCACTCCCCATCCGAGAACTGATGAAAAAGGCGTGTCACAGTGGTGTAAGAGGTGCGCTGGCAGACACAGCAGCAGCAGTCCAACGTAGCAACTTGATACTGCAGTTACTGGCCAAGATTTCTCCATCCTGCCATGGATATCAAATGAGGCAGATGGGAGGTACACCTAAACCCACATAGTAAAATAGGGTGGGAAAATGGGCATCAGCATTGTGGTCTGGAAGGTGAAGTCTAGCTCTTTGATTTCATATCTCCTACATTCCTCTTCCTTCAGGTTAAGGCTGTGTGCTCTAGATAATGGGACAGACTAGACATACTACAATATCTATATTCCCCACATAAAGTGACAATGCAATATTTTACAGTTCTCACACCCTTTGTTTTTTGGTCAACTGTGGAACAACTACCCTGAGGAAACACCACATGTTAGGAGTCTTAGTATCTAATAACTAGATTGAAGGTTGGCCACAGAAATCCAGTGGATGGTGGAGTAGGCAGGAAATAAACTTGGATTTTGTGGAGCTTCAATGATCTAGAAATTGTTAATTTTATCAGCTAGTGTTAGGTAACCAGAAATCATGTGAGGAATTGCAGCTCTTCAAAGCTACAGCTGGCAACTATCTAAATCCGCTGTGCTGAATTTAGAGAGTTCTTTGGGACAAGTCTTCCTGGTGCATAAGAATGTCTTGTCATCTTTTCTAGAAAGCCTTAAAGTGGGTAGGCAAGCCAGACTTCACCCACATGGTGAGGGATCACCCAGATTTGGTATTATAATGTGAAAACACATACACGCCTCATTGATTTAAAAAATTTCTTCTCATGTAAGACTTTTCTGGTAGTCTGTAATTTTGAAAATTGGCTTACCTTTGCAAATGATATACTAAGAGCCAAGTATTTTTAGCAAAAAGTGTGATATGACTTCAGAGCTGGTGAACTAATTTTGTAAATGTCTGTCCAGGCTCCTTTTCTTTTTTCCTTCAGGAAAAATTAGAAATGATAAACTCATAAGGCAAAAGGATCCAGATATGATTTTATGTGGGGAATAGTGAGAGAGGCATGCACAAAGGAAAAAGGACTAGAGTCTCAAGTAGTCAGATAAAAACGGCTTCCAATTGTTATATATGCACATCTTTCATTAAAGAAGGGGTGGGTTATACATGCCAAGGAACTAGGAAGGTGCCCATGAAAGACGGAAGAGGAGATGTTAAGGGCAATGTGGATATGGATAATAGAAGAGATGCAATATAAAAATAAAGGAGTGAATAAGAGGCTGAGTGGATTTAGGTGGGGATGGAAGGTGGGGAATTGAGGGAGATCAGGGGTAGATGCAGGATCAACAAAACCCAAACACATATGAAAATGTCATAAGGAGCCGGGCAGTGGTGGCGCACGCCTTTAATCCTAGCACTTCGGAGGCAGAGGCAGGCGAATTTCTGAGTTTGAGGCCAGCCTGGTCTACAGAGTGAGTTCCAGGACAGCCAGGAATACACAGAGAAACCCTGTCTCGAAAAAAAACAAAACAAAACAAAACAAAAAGAAAATGTCATAAGGAAAGCTGCTTCTGTGTATATCAAAGTTGTACAAAAATTGTGGAAAGTTAGAAGTGAGGTCGATCTTCATGTTAGCGCTTTGTGTGTTTAAAATGGCTTCTTAGTCTATTATAAAAAGCATATTTAATTAAATATGTGTCTGTAGGTATGTGAGAAGTCATTGCATGTCCGAGAACTTCTGATGTAAATAGCAACAAAACTGCCCGCACTGAAAGAGACTTGATTAGTTATGGAGGCTGGGTAGACTTATGGTCCCAGAAAGTGGGAATGCAGAAAGCACAGAACAATGGCAAAGTTTCACTGACACGATCAGGAAGTTGGGCATGTCTCTGTCTCTCATATTCCTTTGCCTGGACGTTCTTACTGAAATAGAGACTGGAAATGTGATGTTTAAAACTTTTCAAGTGAACCAGATGATGGTCACACAGGCCTTTAATCTCAGCCCTTGAGACAGAGGCAGGCAGATCTCTGAGTCAGAGGCTAGCCTGATCTACAGAGTGAGTTCTAGCACAGCCAGGAACCCTGCCTCGAATAAACAAAAAACGAACAAACAGACAAACAAAAAATGTTTCAAGTGGCTTACATTAATTGGACGAAGAGGAGCAAATATAATAATTTGATGCCCCATTCATAATCATTCTCCTGAAAGATAGCTTAGATAGGGAAATGGTTGCTGTTATCCATTCATGAGCATGTGCTGGAACTGTGATAATGGTAAGCCCTTCCCAGTGATGACAGAGAGAAAGTCTATAAGTATCCCAAGCCTTCCCCCAAACTGGAAGCTCCTGGTGGTCTTTAACGGCCTTTGTGATTTCGGACTTTTATTATCTACACTAACTTACATTCTAAGTCACGCAGTGGGCGTGGTGTGCTTGTGAGTCTGCGAGCTGGGAACGCATAGCTGTTTTGCGCATGCTCAGTCTTATGTTATCACTCACTGGGGAACAGCTAGCCTTTCCGTCGCCTTACTCAGCAGCTACGCAGACCGGCAGCAAACTAGTCTTCTCTCCACCCAACTGTGACTTCATTCTATTAGCCTGAAATTTAAATGCGGCGGAGTGAGTTAATATAGCAAACTGTACCCCAGTGGCCTCCAATTCGTTCTCTTTTCACTTAGAGGGTCAGGCCCCATATACTTATGTCTCACACTAGCTGTACAAATTGTACAAGACTCTAAAGATATCAAGCCAATCAGAAGTAATAAGACAATAAAGGGCAGTCTTTCCTCATTGTAGGGAACCTCGGTGTGTGAAAATACAGATACATTTAGAATGAGCACGCCTCTGTAAAAGTATGGTCCCTTTTCAGAATCATTTAGTTTATGCCTAATAATTTGCTGAAACTCATTTCTTAAATGGCACCATTTCCTTACACATTGATAGCACTATGTCCAAATTCTTTTTACTTTAAATTTTCACAAAATCCATTTGTTACATAAAGTGAGATATGTGGGCTCAAGTGCCTCCTGGGTCCAAATGAAATAGATGGAATTTTACAATGTAACTGTATTGACATGAGTCGTTAGGATAAGAGCTGGGGATAAAGCTTGATGGCAGCGGGAGCTTGCTGAACAGGCATGCAGCCCGGAGTTCAAATCCCCAGCACCACAAAAGAAAAAGCAAAACAAGCAAAAGGAGGTAATCAATATGAATATCCTGAGAAAATAACTTAGAAATGTTTTCTAAGGCAAAAGTAAAGGGAATGAGGTAGCTTTCCAGTTCACATGAGGTCACACCATCTGTATTTTTTCCCTTGTCACATGTTAGCTTAGTTCACATACATCCTTCTCCTCTAGAGTCCATGTCTTATGCACTTTATAGCTTTATGTCTTGCGTAGTTTTAATGTCATTTTAAAAAGTTTTAACTCTAGGCAATTTTGCTTCTTGTAGTCTTGCTGGAACACTACGGAAGGTTGGAACTGAGTAATTGTGATCCCTTAAGGCAAGACCTCCAGCTGTTGAAGTAGGTCAGACATCAGGTAAATACCTTTAACCTCTCATGCCATGGAGAGTAGATGAAGAGACTCTAATGGGAGGCCAGACTTTCCTGTGGGCTATATTTGCATCCTGAGTCCTTAGGAGGTGCACTGTCATGAATAGCTGGAGAGTAGCTTCCTGTGTTGGAAGGCAGCATCTTTCTTTTCTCATGTATCTATGGAGAAATCTACTTTCACAATCTATATCATGGCCCCTTGCTGCTTGCTGGAGCAACATGGGAGGAGAGGTCCTGGTAAATGTCTGAATCCACACCAGGTTCGAAAACCAAAGCTAGAGATGTGCTCAGTACCATCTCCAGAATGTAATGTCCTACTTCAGGCTCTTGAGCTCACAATTCCCAGGAGAAATGAGGATGACAAGTCTTTTGCCTGGACTCTAAAGATGAATCTATGGAAATAAAATCAATTAGACAAATGATATCACTGATACAGATGACATATCTGCTACTAATACTGTTTATATCCACAGGCAGCAAGATGCTCCATCCCCAAGGTTCCTCATGCATTGTGTCCTCACCTATCAGTTTACATTGGGACCAGATCAGTGAGCTTGAACCTATACAGATTCTTGGGTCTCTCCAAGTACTCAATGGGGTGATAGCTTCGGGAGGGTCGGGGGGGGGGAGCAGCCAATGTTGATTCCACTTAGGAAGAAAAGAGCCCTTTTTGCTCATTCTTGAAGCTTTACCTCGCTCACTTTCTTCCAGTCACTATGCTGCTGGTCCTGTCCCTCCTCTATCTCCCTCCTCTATCTATTTCCATGTTGGACAAAGTGCATACACAGACAGGCAGACAGATAGACACACACACACACATACACATACATACACATACACACACACGCACACACACACACACACACACACACACACACACACACACACACACACAGAGAGAGAGAGAGAGAGAGAGAGAGAGAGAGAGAGAGAGAGAGAGAGAGAGAGAGAGAGGGAAAAGAATTCTAATCTCTACTCCAAAAATGGCTGGCCGAACCTCATTTAAGTGTTTGAGTGACAGATTTCCCTGCAGGTGAGCCCTGGTGACCATTTTCTGTTCTGTCTCTCCCACACCCATTTGATTGTAGATTCAGGTAGATTCAGAATGGAGGGGGTGTGATACACTGGAAAGTAAGAACTTATGACCCACAACACGTGAGTCAGAGTGTGACTGCTTCAAGGTTTAACTCTGTTGAGTCTCAATTTCTTAATCTGTGAAATGGATAAACAATCTACCAGCCGAGTCAGCAGGAGCCAACAGAAGCCATGAGACTTCATACTGTACGTGTTTATAAGGATGGACAAGTGTTCTGTATGCCAGAGTTACTTGAGAAAGCGGAAAGGGAGGCCAGCATAAAAAAACCTAGCCATTTTCTAATTATGTGTTCTTGTGCTTTAAATACTAGGAAAGCCTTGACAGAGATTAGAGGACAGTATAGGCCTGGCAAGGTTGTTCCTTTCTCCTCCCTTACCACACAGTTCTCTACAGGGTCTGATAGTTGTGTTTGCACCTGTAGATCTGCACAGAAGTTCCTAGGAAATCAGGGAAGAGGAGGCAAAACGGAGCATTCTCACGTTGCAAGATATAGGTGCAGCTGGGTTTTCCTTCCCGAAGCTTGTCGATTGACTTGTTAGGTGTGCATCCCCCAAAGCAGTCAGGGTAACGCTACATTATACTGTCAGATGCTCTGATCCAGACTGAAGTGACAGCCCTAAGGTTGGGAAGTGGCTGGATGTGAAGTGTCTAAATTTCCAACAGCTGCTGGCTTTTCACTGATTGCCTGCCTATAGGAAGGAAAGTGGCCTGACCAGCCAGGGAAAGAATTCCTGATGTGTGTGGTCATTTGAAAAGCCACAGAACTATGCTGTGGTCAAGGCTTCAAGGGCTACGGGGGTTGGGCTTGGATGGAGGAAGGCTGAGGCTTTTACCAACCAGAGATTCTTTCTTTAGAACAGCTTTCCAAACAGCATGCTTTGGATTGAGTCCAGTCCCTGGGTTGCCACTGAGAGACGGATGGCTGCGCTTTCCTATGCTCGTCCTGCGCTGGCTGGGTGTTCACTGTGCATCCAATGGTGCTTTGGAGCACTCTAAACTCAATGCACTCATTTCCCACAGTACCTCCACAAGGCAACCACCATTTATCCCTGCTTCTCAAAGGAAGAAACTGAGGCAGAGGGAGGTAGTTTTCTTTATAGCCTCCTGTTACTAGCACTTGTTTCAGTTTGGCAGCTGTTGACTAGAAAATAGCAGTTTCTGCAGATCTTTTGCTAAATGATCTAGCTAGAACTAGTTGTTCACTAAGCAATTAGCATGTGTATTTTGATGGACAATTGATGAGTACAACCGGGAGCCTTACCTATATTTGACCATTGCACACCATGCAGCCCATGGCCCGGATGGTACTTACACAGAGCACATCTGGGTATCCAGGTCTTATTTCTTGTTAAAGCAAGAACATCAACATGCACTTTTCCACAGAATTTTTAAAAGGGGTCCCAGTAGTGTATTCAGTTTGAATACATTTGTGCAACAAATGCTGCGTTTTATTTTGTCCACTGGGATGATTACCTTAAAATAAATAAAAAAGATTTCAAAATGCAATTAAATGCCCAATTGCCCCGTTGGCCATCGTTAATAATTTTTGCAGGATAGGAGCAGCTTTTATGATGCGTTTTAGATCCTTTGAACCCAGAAGAATCTGCTTCAAATTGAACTGGCAGTATGCAGGGTAGGATGCCTGGAGCTGGAAGCTACGAGAGACATGATGTAATTACCAAAGCATGTCAGATCCTTTATTGTGATGATAAACTAGACATCAGATGCCAGCAGATAGCTTAAAAAACTGGAGCAAAGGGAGTTAGGGAGGATCTGGAGGAAAGATGAAGTTGAGTAAGGCAAGTGGTTCGAAATTTAGTCTGTTAATTCCAGCCATCGTCACTCTGCTTTCACCCTGTTTGTTTTAGTGATAACTAGCAGAGGCGAGGGCTACAGGGGAACTATGCTGGACCGTGCTGAACTCTTACAAGCCAAGGAAATAGTCAGTTAGGACAACTGGAAAAGGCAGGTGGGAAATGAACAGAGAGTCCTCCTCTACTCTGTTTTTAGCCTGCAACCCTTGTGACAACACATTGCATTTTCAGTTTCTTTCCGGTGCCTTTGGCCTCTTCAGATGGGTTAGTTTCATGAAGGTGGAAATGTTATTAGTTATTCTTATGCAGCCAAACCAGAGTTTATGGTCCTATATCCCTCCTCTCTTCCTCAGTTCCTTTAGACCCACCCTCCAGCATCTCCAAGGCCACTGGGTCCACGAGGCTTCCTAGCATCATCCTGTTGCTTCTTCCATGTCAGCTACCTTTAATCTTTTTTTCTCTTTGTGCTTCCTGTATTAGAGCACACACCAAAGTATCTTGTAGTTACCTTTATTATTTCTGTTCATGTCTTACCTTGGCCAAAAGCTCCCCGAGGGCAGAATCCACGTTTTTGTTCATCATTATTCCCTCCCTATCACCTGGCACAGTGCCCTGTACAAAGTGGATGCTTAATAACTTCTTGTTGAATTGAAGTAGCTTAAACATCTCCCGTCATCCAGCTTGAACTGAGAGCTTGAAATGTTTCTGCAAGAGTGCAGACCATGTAGTGGATTGAGAGAGCTCTTCCAGGGAGGGTGAATGTGCATATCAAGCCGCTCTGCTTCTGTTCCTTCCTTGAGCAATTGATCTCTGTAGAGTCAATTTCTCATTGCCCTCATCCCCATCCCCACCCCCTAATCCCACTTGCATTTCCAGAGATGAACTGAACTGCCTTGTTTTTGTCACAGTCTCTCTGTTTTGCATTAGCATAGTTTGGTTTTTCAGGGACAAAAGGGTGTTCCAGGCTCTAATAATGCTTCTAAGCTGTAGCTTCTCTGGAATGTAGTATTGACCTCCTCTCTCCACAGGGCAGCATGTCGCCTGTGTTGTGCCAGCAAAAGATGGGGGTAATATAAACAATGGAAATTCTTTTAATATCTTCAGGGTGGGGCTTAGTCTTAGCATTCCCAAGGCAAAACTTACATTGACTCTTTAAAAATAACAATTATGATGACTTTTGTACATCTAAGAGTCTAACAGCAAATGAGCACAGAGAGCCTTCTTTCCTGCTCAAATGTTCTCCTTTTTATCTTGGGACATCTGGTTTAGGACCTAGCGAATGTGCCATATCTGTAACTTCCACCAGATAAAGTATTCAGCACCCTCTAACTATAGACCTTTATGTTAATTTCTGTCACCTCTACTTACTCAGATGAGCTTGGCTTTTTACCACACTGAATATTCTTGTGGCAAGTCTTAAAATATATAAATGGAGATAAAGTGTGTTGGCTACAGGAAGGGTTTCTTCTCCACTTCTGGAGACTGAGGGAGGCTCCACTTCCAGAGCCCATAATACCACTCATATGTGTGGCGTCAGTGGAGACCAATGTTCACTAGTTCTTCCAGCCCACTTAGATTTCAAGTGTTCTCTAAAAAACCTAATCCTAGAGCACATTGCCCAACCCTTCCCACCTCCATTTTGATAAGAAAAAAAAAAAAAAAAAAGGCATGCTGGCAAGATGGCTCAGCTGGTAAGAGCACCGACTGCTCTTCTGAAGGTCCTGAGTTCAAATCCCAGCAACCACATGGTGGCTCACAACCACCCATAATGAGATCTGATGCCCTCTTCTGGTACATCTGAAGACAGCTACAGTGTACTTACATATAATAAATAAATCTTAAAAAAAAGAGAGAGAAAAGAAAAAAGAAAGGCAAACAGCAAGCAGCTAAGGTTATTAAAATGCAGTATGTCTTTGAGAACAGCTGGAGAACATTTCAACAGATGTTGCTATTGCTTATCCCATTGTGTCAAATTGTCTACAGTGGAAAGAGGAAGTTGGAAAATAGTCTATGAAGAGGATAGTAAAGATCCTCTGCTTTGGCTACTCCATCACAATTGTTTGCTTCCCCAGTTGAGTTTTGCTCAGTGTTTGTAAGCCCCTGGTTTGATGGTGTTACCTTTGTTCTCCCAGTCAGGCTACCCAATCCTTTCTGTCCCGTGTTCTGCCATCTGTCTGCTGCTTCTATCTCTGCTGGTTATTCTTCATTCTTTTGCTTTTGCTTGCTTTAAGTTTAGTAAATCCACTCATTTGAAATGGAAAATCATGGCTATCATTGATCATTCTTCAGCCTTTTTAAAGCAAAGGATTCAGTGCAACAGCATCTGGAAAAGCAACAGGCAAACCTGACAACTTATCCCCACTTTTCTGATCTTTCATATCTGTTATGTGTTTGAAAGGTTTAAGATTCTGGAATCATGTTTGGAGCACTTTCCTCTAGGTACCAAACATGTCGGTGAAGGAACTAATCTTCGTATGATGCTTCAGTTCTCTGAACCCAGTTGAAGCTGAGACTGAAGTAATTCACTCCTCATATGCTTCAATGAGCAAATCTGATTAGACAGTTATGCACCTTTAATCTTTCCCCTCTCAGAAATATTAAATAAGCTACCGGGGCTGCCATCTCCAGAAACCACAGAGACTACATCTGACCCTAATTAGGAGCCCCCCAAATTGTTGATATGCCTACGTAGTTCTTGGAATCAATGATGTGAAGGGCAGCAGACATGTTGGAAGGGTCTTAGTTCTCTGTATTAAGAGAAAAAATGTACAGCAAAAACATTCTCCACTCTCTGTGTTTCAATATTCAGGATGAGGTAGGAAGGGAGAATGCACGCTAATAGACATTTAACAGCAAGTCTAGGATTCTTTCTGCAGTCAACATGCCTCTATGTTCTATATTGACATATTTTCCCTAAAAGGCTGCACTGACTACCTTTCAAGATGGAAATGCATATCACAAGCAGCCACAGATTCAATTTAAGAAATTATGTCCACTGCTCATGCCTCATGGGTCAATGAGATAGCTCTGTTGATCGGGTGGGGCCTCTCACGTGAATGAGAATAGTATTGGTTTAGACTGATATAGATGTACCTGGTCTGGTTCTCTGGCTCTGTTTCCTGTTCTGCCCAAACTGAGAGAGGAGCAACACTGAGCAGAAATACACTTGGACCCCTGGGAACTAGGCTTGCAATGGAGAATACCATAATTCCATCTGGAGACTTGTGTTTTTATTTACTGAAATTTGCAACTTTATGTTCTAGTTTAATGACTATATGGCTGATCCAAAAGTGAGAGGGCAGCTTTATTCACTGTGGAGGCTGTGCAAGTTACACAAAAAAGATTTAGGAATAGAGCAATTAGAACAATGTAGCCTGTGGACTACTTGGTGATTTTTTTCCCCCTGAGAATCATCACATCTGTATGTTCCCTGGATGTGGATTCCTTGCAGTGACCATGGGTTTTATTTTGAGAACCAAAACATTGCCTGATTAATACATCTTGGAGGAAAGTGAATGGGTACATTTCCTTATTAAAGTATCCCTTGATCTCACAATAGTCTGATAACGCATTTGAAGGTTTGTGCTTTAGTGACATGACAAATTTCTCCACCTTTTGATCCTTCGTTGTTCCAAGGAGTCAAAACTATAAATGTCATCTAAACATTTATAGACTAAAACCATTAGTGTATAGTATAAAATAGATGAGACAGAAGGGGCAGGGTCTGGAAGGGAAGAGACTAAAAGAAAGAAGTACAGAGCCAAACATTCAGATGGGAGTGGAAGACTGGGAAGGAAAGACAGGAACAGCAGAAAGAAGGAGGCCAAACGGGCAGTGGTGGTGCACACCTTTAATGTGAGAGGCAGAGGCAGGCAGATTTCTGAGTTTGAGGTCAGCCTGGTCTACAGAGTGAGCTCCAGGACAGCCAGGGCTACACAGAGAAACCCTATCTCAAAAAACCATTTAAAAAAAAAAAGACAGGCCAGCAGAAGGTGGCTTCAGCCATCCTTCTCAGGTTGTGTAATTTTCTCTCTCAGTGCTGATGCTCTTAGTTCCTTGGATTAGTGGGAGAACGAGAGATACTCCTGATCCAAACCAGTTTTAAAGACAGTAAACTCATCTTAGCTGGTTCCTCTGGAAGTTTAGTTAGATGCTCCTGGGACACACAGCTTTCTTCACTAAAAGAAAGAATGGTTAGAAAATTTTAAGTTAAAATTTAATAATTATTAAACCACTTTCTCAATTATATATTAATTTCTGATTAAGATTTCTAGTCGTTGGAGATGAAGAATGAAAACAATGTATTTGACTCACATTTCTGAGTTAAACATCTCTCCAAATACTCTAGGATGTTCCAGAAAAATATTCTAGAATATTCTCAAATATTCAGAATTCCAAGCATACTTTCGTTAAGTGCAATACCTCACTTTCTAATGATATCTAGGCATTTGTTTCAAGGAAATAGTAAGATATGAAAGAAGAAAGGAAGCTAATCTCCTGCTTTCATTGTGCTACTACAGTAGCAAATACTTATTGGCGTGAGTGTGGATTAAGTTTCTCTGAAAAAAAAAAAAAACAGAGTATATGATGGTGGTGGGTGGTGTTTTCTTGACATGTGCTTTGAAGACTATTCACATATAGGCATCAAACAAGCCTCTAAGGACATGGTGCTTGAAGACTATTCACATATAGGCATCAAACAAGCCCCTAAGGACATGGTGCTTTCTTAAGGATGCTTGTAGGAAGCCACTGAGTCTTCTGTTTGGTATGTGTTCCTTGGGATGTTTTCTCTTTAGATTTTTTTTTCTGCTTAGAATTTAAATTCTCTGTAGAGAAACCACTCAGTGTGTCTGTTTTAAATCTTTACTTGTCTCCTCAAAAATGCATTTAATATATTTAATATATAAAAATATATTTAATATATTTAATATATTTCGTACAGTTTAGATTTATGACACTAAATGTTTAAAGTCAGTAGAGTATCAAATCTGGCCTATTGATGGAGCAGAGGAAGTATTTAATAACAGGTAATAAATTTTTACAAGTTTTACTAATAAAGGATAACTATTTATTAAACATCTATATATTTAGAAAAGGCTTAGAAACTATATATTGGAAACGGTGCCTTTTATTTTCACAGCCTGTAGCCTGAGCTGATTCTTAAAGTATTCTTGTGTGGTACATGCTGATCAGGGTTCCAGATCCCCAGGTTAGTGATGAGAAAATAACGACTCAGCCAGTGTCATCCTGCTGGCAACCTTCAGAACCAGATCAGGAACCCAAAGTTCATATGTCCAAGTAGGACTTTTGCAGAGTAGCATTATGATTGTCAAGACAGAAATGAGCAGCTGGGGCTAAGCTTGAACATGTAAAGAAGAATGAGACACTTTGATTCAAGCGCTAGTCAGAATTTCATTGGGGAGACTGAAATGCATGACACCTTTGCAGTGTAATTTAGTAAAACAACGGCGAGAGCTACACAACGAAGCACTACCTTGGACTATTCTCTGTTTCTGTAACTTATTATTTTTGGTGTACCTTTCTGGAAGTCCAAGTGCATTATACCAACATCTGTTCAGTTTTTGGTTTGGAGCTGTATGCTGCTTTAACACAGGGCAGAAAATAGAAGGCAAGCGAGCACATGTCAACGAAACAAAAAACGGCCAGATTCCGACAACTGAGAAGCATTGATCCACATATGAAGGCAGATCCCCTGTGACATCAAATGCCTCCTGGAGTCTCCATCATCTCTCTGCACAATTACATTGGCAGCAAAACTCAACAGGATGCTTCATAGGGACAAAACATGTTTAATCAGAACTAGCTCTAGGCGAACAATGGCTGGTTCTGTTAAGAGCAAGAACAGAAGTCAGGCCTTCTGTGTTTAGAAGAAGACTCTTGGGTCCATGGCAATATTTTCTTCCACTCTCTGTGTATGTGGAAAAGGAAGTTCTTCTGTAGTTGGAAGAGGACTCACATTGAAGACGCTAAATAACAAAACTAGCTGAGCAAGAAACTGGCAAGTGAAAAATTTGGGGTCATAAAAAAAGGCATCAGGGTACAGCTATAGCAAAAGATAACTGTAGACCTTAGACTCCATGTGGAGTTTCAGAAAGCCCTGTGGCAGATGGTAGTTCTCAAAGAGGACTGCAACCATGTTTTTTATCTCCTGGGTTTTACAAAGTAGCTTTCCATATCAAGCTGAGTCTAATTTTCTCTTTGCCAAGAGATGGCCTTTAGGACTTCCTGCACAAAGAGAGTGTATGGAAGAGATGCTGTGTGATTTTTGAGGAGGCATGGTGGGTGAAGCAGGGTCCACCCTGCTATTAGAACACACTTTGCCTTACTTAGGTGCCTTCAATAGAAAAGACTTCGATATCATCAAGGATGGACCAAGCACTTATATGATCTTCCTTCCTTGCTTTCTATTTTATTACTTTTGTTTACATTATTATTAGAGTCAAATCATTGAATGAAATTTTTGTACAAAGGAAAATAATGAAGGCTTAGGTTCAAAATGAATGTATTTGCTCATTAAGAGGAAAACAGAGAACGATTGATAGGGAAAGATAATAATGTCTATAGTTGATTGCTCCAGAGTTGCTCATTTTATGAGGGCTTTCTCTGTCTTAGTCACTTCTCCTCCTTAATCTTACTGGTGGTTCTTTTTGCTCTACCCTCCCCTTGATTACTTTTTTTTGTGTGGTGACATTCAAGGTCCTGTTTCTTCCTTCCTTTCCTTTTTCTTCCTATATTTCCTGTTTTCTTCTCTCTTCTCTCTCTCTCTCTCTCTGGATGACCTACTTCTCCCCTTGGATAAACATATTTACTCATTGACTCAGAAACCATTTTTTGACTCCTTCTGAGTGCCATGCACTCTATGAGAGTTCATTATATCCGTACAGGGCTTTACAAATACTTTTGTATTTATCTATGTTATACACATTGATCTTTATGCCTTCTACAATTAATGGCTATCCAGAACTTTACATATATAAATTTCCTTAAGTTCCTTTTTATGGCTTCCGGTCTGTCTGGGATGGCTGGTGCCCTAAGCAGACCTTGGGCACAAGCTCTGTAGCCAGTAGCACAACACCCAGAGGAAGCCCCACCCCTAGACACTCTAACACACCCAGGATCAAAGGTAAGGAGGACACAACATCTGTTCCAACACAGGTAGTAACTGGCACCAGCAGGATCCAGACACACAGGAACTCTGCTAGCCCAGTGGTTTGAGTTACTTCCAGTCTGTTTGGGCCAGCAGGTTCCCTGAGCAGTCCTTGGACACAAACTCCGCAGACAGTTCCACAACACCCAGAAGAAGCTCCACTCCCAGGTCCTCTAACAAGCCCAGGATCACAGGATCCCAGAATCACAGGATCACAGAGACAGCTTGACTCTGAGGAGTTCTGACACAACCAGGATCACAGGAAGAACAGGTTCCAGTCAGATTTAGCAAGGGCACATAGCACTAGAGATAACCAGATGGCAGGGGGTGGGGGGGCCAAGCATAAGAAAATAAATACCACTAACGAAGGTTTCCTGGCATCATCAGAACCCAATTCACCTACCATACCAAGTCCTGAACACACCGTCACACTGGTAAAGCAAGATTCAGGTCTAAAATCACATCTCATGATGATGATATAGGACTTTAAGAAAGACATAAATAGCACCCTCAAAAAAGTACAGGAGAACACAGGTAAACAGTTAGAAGCCCTTCAAGAGGAAACACAAAAATTCCTTAAGGAACTACAGGAAAACACAATCAAACAGGTGAAGGAAATGAGCAAAACCATCCAGAATCTAAAAATGGAAATAGAAACAATAAAGAAATCAGAAAGAGGGCTGGCTAGATGGCTCAGCGGGTAAGAGCACTGACTGTTCTTCTGAAAGTCCTGAGTTCAGATCCCAGCAACCACATGGTGACTCACAACCACCCATAATGAGATCTGATGCCCTCTTCTGGTGTGTCTGAAGACAGCTACAGTGAATTACACCAGAGGGAGCGGGACTGGCAAGGTCCTGAGTTCAATTCCCAGCAGCCACACACATGATGGCTCAAGGCCATCTGTACAGCTACCTTGTACTCATACACATAAAAAATAAATAAAATAAATCTTAAAAAAAATCAGAAAGAAACAACCCTGGAGATAAAAAACCTAGGAAAGAAATCAGGAGTGGTAGATGCAAGCATCACCAACAGAATACAAGAGATAGAAGAAAGAATTTCAGGGGCAGAAGACACCATAGAAACACTGACACAACAGTCAAAGAAAATGCAAAAAGCAAAAAGCTCCTAACCTGGAACATCCAGAAAATCCAGGATGCAATGAGAAGACCAAACCTAAGGATAATAGGTATAGAAGAGAGTGAAGACTCTCAATGTAATGGACCAGTAAATATCTTCAACAAAATTATAGATAAAACTTCCCTAACCTAAAGAAAGAGATGCCCATGAACATACAAGAAGCCTACAGAATTCCAAATAAGAAAAGAAATTCCTCCTGTCACATAATAATCAAAACACCAAATGCACTAAACAAAGAAAGAATTTTAAAAGTAGTAAGGGAAAAAAGTCAAGTAACATACAAAGGCAGGCCTATCAGAATTACACCAGACTTCTCACCAGAGACTATGAAAGCTAGAAGATCCTGGGCAGATGTCATACAGACCCTAAGAGAACACAAATGCCAGCCCAGGCTACTATACCCAGCAAAACTCTCAATTACCCTAGATGGAGAAAACAAGATATTCCATGACAAAATGAAATTTACATAATATCTTTCCACAAATCCAGCCCTACAAAGGATAATAGATGGAAAACATCAACATAAGGAGTAAAACTACCCCCTAGAAGAAGCAAGAAAGTAGTCTTTCAACAAACCCACACAAACCTAATTCCACCTCTTACAGCAAAAACAACAGGAATTAACAATTACTTTTTCTTAATATCTTAATATGAAAACTAATATTAACAACATATCCTAATCGATTGAAATCCAAAAATATGATGAATTAGAAATTTGTTGACTGTCATCCAATGGTCTCTCTAATTT
>JADRCD010223743.1:0-16440 GCA_019843815.1 Montemys delectorum | reverse complement strand
GGGCTTGTACCACAGTAAGAGCCAAGATTTTAAACTCTACTAAATACAAAACAAACAAACAAAAAGACTTTATATATTTATGTTCATTTAAGAAAATACTAGTAGTGATGAATTATTTTAAAATATATAGTTAATATGTTTGGAGTTAACATTTATATTGAGAAAAATGTATGTATTTTCAGTATTGCTGTAGACAAGCATCTACATAAGACTGTTAAATTGATTGTTGTTTTATATCAAACAACTTTTATAATATTTTTATTGTTATACTTTATAAATTTTAAAGACTATGACAAAAAAGGTATTGTAGGTATTGAAGAGGGTCTCTGGGAAGAGTTGGGGTACAAAAGGGAAACAAGAATGTGATTTAATTCTATTTACTTAAAATATGTTTTCAAATGTTAGCAGATAAATTGAAATCATGTATCTTTTCCCATCATAATGTAATAAAACTTAAATCAATAAAAAAGTTTCTTTTTATAGATTTATCATAAATATATATATTTTAAAACAACTTGTGACTAGGGGTGTGGTTCAGTAAAGCACTTTTTTTTTCATGTGCAAGGCACTGAGCTCAATTTCCAGCATGACAAAATTAAATAAAATTTTAAAATAAAGTGTTAGGGATACAATTACAGTTTATTTCATAGTTTTATGCTTGTGACTTTTATTTACAAGTGACAATAATCATTATATTATATAAATATAGATTAACATAAAATATATGATCTGAAAATGATGAAGATTTAATAAAGTTTAAGAGCTTCTTGAAAGCTGGAACCAGCACTGTGTCCTGCCCTTCTCACCATGGAGGGAGTATCTGTTCACACATGGAATTAGGGTAGCACAATTGATGAGAAAATAATTTTTCCTCTTGATACATATAACACTGGGTCAGATGCAATTGGAATGTTCTCTGTGATGGCAGCTATTGATGGCAGAAAATGTGCTCAAGGGAGGTGGCAAGAGGAAAGACCAGGACATAGCCTCTTGTTCCATGGGATCCTCTTGGCTCTCAGAAGCTGCTGTGAGTGGGGCCATTGCACGCTTGGACCCTAGGGTAGATTGGCTGACTTCTCGGGCTGGAACTATTCGCTAACACGAGTAGAGATGTTCCAGAGCAATAACTGGAGAACTCTTAAAAATCATTCACATAGCTGAAAGCAGGTACCTTTGCTGTTATTTATGTTGGGCATAGGCTATGCCATCTTCAGGTAATACTGAAGGACCTTCTTGGCATCCATCAAATTCCACTCAAAATGTACCTTGCAAAATTATTTGATTTGGAAACATACAAGAAAGCACATTTTAAATTGTCACATAGCTTTTTTTTTTTTAAATCCACTGAAGTACTGTTTGGGTGCTTTGTGATCATGTTCTTCAGGAATTTTTTTCCCTTTGAATTTTAAGGCATCATCAGGACTTTTGTTCTGAAATTACTTTTCATGAAAGTAGCTGAGTCCCGATACACAGCAAACTTTGTAAAGTTCAGCATCCCCTTATTATCCCATGTTTTCTCAGTCATTGAGTCTCCACTGGGACACTCTCTTCCCTGAGGGACCTTTTAGAACTAAACATTCAAGTAGTTATCAGGTCATCCCTAACTCTGACAGTGGCCTTGTTGGCTTGCTTGTGTTCCCTTTGGTTTGACTTCATTAAGAAGCTGTCATCTCCGAACAACAATATGAACTTACTAGTACCCCCTCAGAGCTCCCAGGGACTCAACCACCAACCAAGGACTATACATGGTGGGACTGATTGTTCTGGCAGCATGTGTATAGTAGAGGATTGCAAAGTCAATCATCAATGGGAGGAGAGGCCCTTGGTCCTGTGAAGGTTCTGTGCTCTAGTGTAGGGGAATTCCAGGGCCAATAAGTGGGAGAGGGTAGGGTGGCAAGCATGGGGAGGGGGGAGGCAACAGGGGTTTGTTCTTGTTGTTTTTGTTTGTTTGTTTGTTTTTTGGAGGGGAAACTGGGAAAGGAGAAATCATATGACATGTAAATAAAGAAAATATCTAATAAAAAACAAAAACAAAACAAAACAAAACAAAGAAGCTGTCATCTCAAAAAAGATATTGTAGGTATTGAAGGGGGGGTCTCTGGGAGGAGTTGGGGTACAAAAGGAAAACAAGAATGTGATCTAATTCTATTTACTTAAAATATGTTTTTAAATATTAAGAAATTCAGATAAATTGAAATCATGTAACTTTTCTCATTATAATGCAATAAAACTTAAAAAAAACTGAAAAAAAAAAACGAAGCTGTCATCTGAGCAGAAGAAAAAGAGTGTTTGTGATAGGAGCTTGGAAGAGTAAACAGTGGAAACTAACAGAAGAGTGGAGTGTAGCTTTGGTTAGGGGCAATATTAAAATCGCTCACAGGTTGTACGGCTAAGTATAGCAGAGAGAGGCAGGGCAAAGCCATAGGAATGCCTGCCAGTAGTACCCATGACAGTTCTCACTTAGATCTCAACACAACACAGTCCCAGACTCGCAGATGAAAAAACTTAAGTTCCAAGTCACTCAGCAAGTCAAAGGCAGTCAAGATTTAAACCCCTATTTGAGCCCCAAAACTGCTCTCCTCCCTAAATACTGCACAAGTCAAACTCTGTACAATGTCATTTGTCATTGCTTATTTTGTTTAACAACCCAAGAAAGAATATGGTAAACTAACCCCATGATTGCTGCAAGCATTATCTTGCTAAGGAACAATACCGATAGGAAATACCTTCAATGAAAACGAAGGAAACACATCGAAGTCTTCAAATATCCGTCCGAGAAACTGGACTCTCAGCTTGAAAATTCCCCACCCGCACCAAAAGATAATCACTGCAGAATCTGAGTCTCTTATTCCTCCTATTGAAGTCAAAGAAATGGGAAAACGGTTGTCTGGCTTTTCTGTGCTTTTTCAGGACGGACTTTAATGAATGATTAGGAATATGTTACCCTTGCGGTAACTAGACTCCTGAACGCTTTTCAGGTGA
Organism: Montemys delectorum; assembly: GCA_019843815.1. Taxonomy (NCBI): domain Eukaryota; kingdom Metazoa; phylum Chordata; class Mammalia; order Rodentia; family Muridae; genus Montemys; species Montemys delectorum. Next base: position 13,458 of record JADRCD010223743.1, on the reverse strand, counting down.
AAGCATCTTAGCATCTTACTGGACACTTTAGCAATGTGAAGATTTGCTGTTGTTTTTGTTGTTGGAGTGGAGAAGAAGAGGGGAGCAGAGAGAAGAGACAGAGGTGGGGAGGGAGGGAGGGAGGGAGGGAGGGAGAGAGAGAGAGAGAGAGAGAGAGAGAGAGAGAGAGAGAGAGAGAGGCTGCGTTCAGTATGGTTGGGTTCTAATCTCGCATTTCTTAGCAGAGGCACATTTTTCTCTTTTGGATCTGAATGCACTGCTGGCTGCTATGTGTGGTAAGAAATACCGTCCTGAGGCAGATGCCTATTTCCTCTGCCAGGCTGGTGTGGAAGCCGACCCTGTTTCCTCTTCCATCTGGATGCTGGGGAAGCAGTAAGGAGGTGTCAAGCATTCTGCCCCAAACATTCTTTCTCACCCTCATGCTCTCGTGCTATCTAACATCTTTTAAAATAGCAGCAAATGGCTCCGAAAGAGATAACTTAAGCCTGTGAAGCCAGGACAACAGCGAGGGAGGCGGAATCTCTGAATTTGTGATCCTCGCCCATTCTGACATCTAAGCAAGCTTTGAACTACAAGTCCTGGTTTTGAATCTCAGCTCCTGAGCAGCTTGCTGTGGACAGTAATGGAGGGTGTAATCTCAGAGTTTCATTGCAGATTCATTAATATGAATGTGAGACACCCACAGTCTGAAGGAGAGATGTTTCTGCCCAGTTTCTATCGAGGAGTCGCCTAGTTTTGGCTGTTCCTGCATTTCGGGGCTCTGTCATTTCAGGTGATGAAGCAGAGAGGAGAAAGGCTCTAGGAATAGGGTGAGCAGGTTTTTCCACCACTCTCCTGATCCTCGATCCTCAGACTGTGGTCAGAGAAGGGAAGGAGCATCGCTGTTTTATGATGCTGCAGCTGCTGCTTGATGACCAAAGCGGAACTCACAAACATTTCTTGTACAAACCCAAACAGTAAATATTTCAGCTATTTTGGGTTGTGGTTCTTGGTTACAACCTCTAAGCTCTGTTGCTGCTGAGTGAAATTAGTTGCAGATGTGTGCAGAATAAAATATTCAAATTAAATTTTATATTTAAAAAAAAACCCCAACACACTAGTAAGACTTGGTGCAAGGTACAAAGGCCACAGTTTTCTGGTCCTCAACCAATAGATTTACCTTTTTGGTTTTTAGGTTAAACTACAAATATATTCCTGAATAGATGATGATCATTTGAGAAAATAAAAATTAAAAAATTTCTGGATAACCATGTTAAGAAAATGTGAAAAAGTTTGAGACCAGGAAAGAGGGGTAGATCTTTTGTTGTTTGTGTTATCTCTGTGTCTAGTAAGCCATGCCTTTCTATTCTGCCATTGCCAGAGCCCTGCATGTGTGTCTGCGTATATCATTCATATATACACATATGTACACACACACACACACACACACACACACACACACACACACACACACACAGAGAGAGAGAGAGAGAACTGAACTCAGGTTGTCAGGCTTGCTCTGTCACTGCTTTTACCCACCGAGGCATCTGCCCAGCCACCTGCACTTGGTATTTTCATTTTTGCTTGCTTTAGCATCATATTGTCCCCTTATCACACAGGGAGTTAAAGATAATCTGGATGCCTGCTGACTTTATATTGTCATGAGAACTATGATTTTATACCTTAAAAAAAAAATCAATTATCCTAGAGCATCTGGAAAAAGATACAGACCACAGGTGACAGTGTAGTGGGCAGCTCTCATGTGCCTATCTGCCATCCCACTTGCTACTGTTATTTGCTACCAGCACAATGAGAAGACAGGACTCTTCCCTAAACCCAGACTGCAAAGCTTTCACTTCCTGGTTACAGTTTCTTGGCAGTGACCTTCGAATTGTTCTTACTCAGTTTGAAATTATAAGGACTTTGGATCGCCACAAGACCAACTGGAGATGAGGAAAGGGGTTGAACTTTATCTCTTCCCTCTATTCCATTTACTGCAGCTCAGAGTTCTGCTTCATAAGGCTTGTGACCCATCATGATGGGATGCTTTTGCTGGCCCTCATGAGAGCCAGTTTCCTAAAGCATACTGTTTTGGCTTTGGCTTCTCTTTCTCCTCTCTTGTCTGCTCTCATTTCTTGGGATCATAGCTCCAAGTGCAGACTAATAAGCCTCTGGCCTACTCCCTACTTTTGGAGAACACAGCTATACCAAGAAAAGACCTGAACTTCAGTTATTCTCTTGGATAGGCTGTCACAGTGCTTGCTGGAGGTGTCATTTGCCAGGAGCAGGGCATCTAGAACTGATCTCTGCTGGAACAGCTCAGTGCTAAAGGGACATCTTCTAGGGTGATGGATTCTTGAGGGAAAAAGGAATTCCGTGCAGCATACAAAAAAGGGGCAAGAACTGAGGAAGAACTGAAGAACCAGAAAGTTATGGAAGACATATTGGAGAAATGTAGTATGAGCCCCATAGAAGTCAGGATCTGAAAGGCTGCTGTGCAAGTTCCATTAGGCAAATGGAACAGACTCTAAGACTTACAACAAAGAGAGGAAACTTGACTCTTTAAAGAATTTTTATGAGTTGTTTTCTTTTACTAACAATCTACCTTGATCATGGACGATTGAGTGGGTGGGACTTGGGATAAGTGGAGAAAAGGAAGAGACATTTCCTCCCTTCTATATGGTCATATGCCCCCTTCTCTTCCCATGGCTCTAAGCCTACTCTCCTCCACATGGCTATAGGCCTGAGCTTGTCATGGGAAGAGAAATGGAGTTCTGCATTGGTTGAAAGATAGAAGGTTTGATTTAGAAAAGATTGTACCTTACGTCTGAAAAAAATGAAACTGTTCTAATTTCTGAAAGTGACTGGAAAACTATTGAATCTGCGTCAGATATTGTCATGGATTAGGGAAGAGAAACCTGACTGCACTTAAGAAGATTTTCTTAATTACATACAGTTATTTAACCTCGCCAGTTTTATTTATTTATTTATTTTGAATCTTTAAAATTAACACACAAATCTGTCCTACAGGTTTATGTGTAAGGATCAAATAAAATTCTTGATATATTGTCTACAGATGTATAAGTCAATAGACTTACCCATAGAGAAAATGAAGGCACAGACCAAGCCTGACCAGAAAGAGAACACAGGCAGGGCCCAAGGCTACTGCAAATGCTGGTAACATGGCATAGACTTCTTCACTCCTCAAGAGGCTGTCCACCGTGAGAGAACTGCCAAGTGCCCCGGATGCCCAGTTCTCCCAGTCACTCTCATTTTAAATACTGACCCAACTGAGATTTTTCTTTAGGCAACTCAGTTGGGTAGGTACCATCTTAATTTTTTTTTTAACAAGTCAGTCCCTTTTCTATTTCATGTATATCAGAGGAGCTGAACACTTATCCATCATCTTCTTGATGACTCCGCTGTGCAATATTCTCTTTGTCACCTAGAAATATGAAGGCACATTCTACCAAGCTTAGAACACTGTTAGGTGCATGAAGCTGAGGCCCAGATACACACATATATATATATATATTTTTCTTATCAAATGTTATACTCTCAGTAATTTGATTCTGGGAGTACATACATAAATTCTGCTTTAATTCATAAACTGTTATTTGTCACTCAATCAAAATGAAGATGTCACATTAAAGATGAATTTACAGAACTGCCAGAACTCCAATTATTGATAGAAGACGTGCCTCCTCCTCACATTGCAGCACCTCTGAGTTACAATTCATTCTTCTTATTTTAACACACACACACACACACACACAAAAGTGCAACAAAGCACTTGGTCCAGGGACGATGTCCAAATATGACTTAAGAAGGTTTTCTAGCCGGCGGTGGTGGTGCATGCCTTTAGTCCCAGCACTTGGGAGGCAGAGGCAGGTGGATTTCTGAGTTCGAGGCCAGTCTGGTCTACAGAGTGAGTTCCAGGACAGCCAGGGCTACACAGAGAAACCCTGTCTCGAAAAACCAAAAAAAAAAAAAAAAAAAAAGAAGGTTTTCTAAAAATTCTGTAACTAGTAGGAAAGTGCTCCTTCCCTTCTCACCAATGTCTCCCTCACCTAAATTTGCTTTATAAAAATCTCCCAGGTAAGATCAGGACATGTCGATGCCTGCCCATCATCTGAGCAGTGAGAGACTAGGGATGAAGGATCTCCAGTTCAAGGTCAGCCTGGCTTATGCAGTGAAAACGGGACTAAGGAGAAAGAAGCAGGTGAGGCAGAAGGAAGGAACGATATAACTTTTGTGCTATTTGTTAATTATATCAATTATCTACAAAAATTCACAGAAGAAGGCTTAACGTCTCTTTGACTCCATGAATGCACAGGGTGTCCTGAACAGTAGCAATAGCTCATTCCTACCAGGCATGCTCTGAACACATGACTGCTTCGTTTGAGAAAGAGAAGTCTGGGCACTGACTCTGGGTGACCACGTGACGCCTCTTCAGTGACGAGCCTCAAGTAGCCTGGACTATAGTGAAATGCTGGAAGCATACAATTTTGCCTTGGTAAAGTTTGATTATTTTAACTTAATTTTCTATCTCCAGGCTTAACTCCACTGTCCCCGCCCAGATGCTCACGTGGCTTGCTGTCCGTGGGCCCCATGTGCTTGATATTCACTGGAAAGTCAAGCAGTCTGTGTATTGAAATAGCGAATGGTTCACATCTAATCTAATGCCATGGATTAGCCAAGAAATTAATTGTGTTATTATTTTAATATAAGTACCCTCTTTATATTACTATAAATTATAGAAAATCCACCTTTTTTGCAAAGTATTTTATTGATACAGAAAGGATATCAATGCTGAATAGTTATCTCCTTTACTTGGTTGGTTAGTCACATACCTCATTTCCTGGGAGAAACTTTTTAGAGCCGGAGATCAGTGATCCATTCCCATGTTTCGACTATTAGTTCTGACCTTTTCTTTGCAATTGGCTTAATGTTTATTAGTATGCTCACCAGAAAAGACGAGAAGAAGTTTGGAATGATACTGCTTGGTTGCAAGTATTTATAAATATTAAAAGCAGATTTTGTGAAGGGCAAAGAGCCATGCCCTACTTGAATTCTGGCTCCTTTTGAGAGCGTTCAGTTAATTATAACAGGCCAATAGCTCCACAGTTACCATGGCTAACTTAAAGCTGACTGTCATACAAATTGGCTTTATAGATCACAACAGTGGATATCCGACTTTCTGAGAGATTGTTTTAAGACTTCCTTTCTGTGTTGGGAGGAAGAACTGATTGGGAGAATAAAAATGAGGTGGAGAGTTGGCCCTGGCACCAAAATGAAAGCCTGTGTGCTGTGAGAAGCATTCAAATAATTTTTTAATGAACTAGTTTCTTTGACTTCTTTTAAGACCTGTATGTAGGGGGGAAATAAAAGCATGACAGGAATATAATAGATGGGGGAAAATTAAACAAGATTCCATGCCATTAGTTATGACTGACAAGCAAAAGATAATAGCCAAAAAAGCAAATGGACTTTATTAGTGGAGGGAGATAATGGTGATGGGACTTTTACAAATATATCAGGGAAGAAGTAGATGGCAGGTTTTCTTTTTCTTTCTTTCTTTTTTTTTTTTAGTTCAGTGATCTCTAGAGATGGGCATAAACACAACTGCCTCTAAAATGGCTGTGATGTTGATGTTTAATTCTGTATTTACCTGAGAAAGGACTAGGGGATACTTAGGTCACCAAATGAATAATGAAGACATTTATAAACATGCTTGCTAAAAATATTCAGTAAGTGATGGTCAATACTCGTGGAATTTGAACTTAAATATATTAGAAAACCTCCACTTGGGCGGCATGAGCAATGCTAATATTTTTTTTTTTTCCTATTTTACCAAATTACTTTGAATGCATAATTTTTATAAAACAATTATGTTGATGCAACATGAACTAAATATCTAAATGTATTGAGCTCTGCAACTTCTAACTTTCAAAGAAAGAAAGCAAGGAGAGTTGGGAAATAAATATTTGAATGTATGCTCTGTGCCTTGGTCTGCTCTTTCTGCTCAATTCTCTCTTAATTCAGGGGTCAAGGGTCAGAAAAGATTTGACCCAGTCCCTTACTTAATGTGAGTTTTAAATGAAGAAACATAGGCCTATTTTATCTTATGTCCTGCCCACATTTAAGGAAAAAGGTGTTTTGTTTCCTGAAGTAAAGGACCCAACCATGATAGGTTGTTTACTCTCTACAGCATATCTCCATGGAAGGATCTTTTAAAAATTGGGAAGACAATATTTTATTAATATAGTAATATATTATCTGAAATACATTGTTTACTAATATTAGCTTACTGGTTAGCAAGGGGATGGTGATAGAAGATTGCCCATTTGTTTGCATTTAGCAATATTTTTGTTGTTGTTGTTTTGTTTTGTTGAGACTGGGCTTCTCTGTGTAGTCCCGGCTGTCGGGAATTTACTTTGTAGACCAGGCTGGCCTCAAACTCAGAGATCCACTCACCTCTGACTCACAAGTGCTGGGGCACCAGGCCAACATTCTACCTTTTTTTTTTTTTTTTAAGATTTTATTTATTTTGTGTATATGAGTACACTGTCACTGTCTCCATGCACACCAGAAGAGGGCACCAGATCCCATTAAGGATGGTTGTTGAGCTACCATGTGGTTTCTGGGAATTGAACTCAGGACCTCTGGAAGAGCAGTCAGTGCTCTTACCTGCTGAGCCATCTCTCCAGACCCACATTCTACTTTTTACAGCTAACATTTCAGGCAGTTTTCTAGATAGTTGTGCCTTGTTTGCCTTTTCACTTAGTAACAAATGTACTAACATGACAAAAATTGACATTTCATCTACCCCAAGAGGAGGTCATGTTTAGTCATTTCAGAGGCAAAAAGAATAACAGTCAGTCATTGAATTCTTGGGCAGAAAGCCTGGAGATAATCAGTAAGTCTCTTGACACAGACATTTGGACTCATAACAAGGGACTAGGAGGACAGACTCATCATGGTTTATGAAATGCTTGCAAGTTTATATCACTTTATCTTAGACTTTAAAGTTTTAAAATCCAGCAACTATGTACGGACAAGCATTAGCACATTAGGAATGCTTGCTAAAATGCATTGAAGGCAGATAAAAAAAATGGAGAGGTGTGTAGACAAATAGATATCTAAAAGCAATTTGGGGACACAACTGTGCAGTACAGCACTAGGTTAGCTGGCTCAAGGTTCTAGGTTCAAGCCTACTAAGAACATAAAGGAGGTGGGGAATGATTTTTCCAACGAGGGTTTCCTCGTGTTTAGGGGAGCTTTTTACCATGTAAATTATATTTAGGTAAATATCTCATGCTATGTCTTTTCAAATTATTTTGTTTTTTATGAACTCTTCTACAATTTGATCATAGAATTCCCTCTGTTCTTCTTTGGCATGTGTAGAGAGCTGTCTGAACCGCGTCCTAAGATGGCGCCGGCTTCTGCTCCTTGCTGGAGCGCTAGAGTGATAAACAACACCTGATTTGGCTGTGCTTGTTTGCCTGGTTTGCTTCCGAGTTTGGCAACCTATCTGCACATACCACATGGCCTACTGAGATAGGCTTGGCGTAGAGCATTTAAGGGCCTGGGGTGTTCCCCTCGGGGTCAGGAGATCAGTCAGGAGATAGTCAGAAGATAGTCAGATAGATAGTCAGTCAGTCAGTCAGTCAGTCAGTCAGTCAGTCAGTCAGGAGATTAGTCAGTGAGAAGATTAGTCGGTCGAGAAGTCAGAAGTCAAGAAGATAGTCAGTCAGTCAGAAGTCAGAAATCAGAAGTCAGAAGAATGTTCAAGGATCCTGAATAAACTGCTTTAAGAAGAGCCCTCGGGTCGCGTCGCCGGTCGCGACAGGCATGGAAACAAAAACAAAAACAAAACAAAACAATCAAAGCATAACACTGCAGAGCTTGTTGTGGCAAGGAGAAATAGCTGATATCACTTGGTTTGGTAGAGATGCACAGGCAGGTGGAAGGAAGAGTTGGAAGTTGCTAGAGTAGAAAAGGGCAGAAGCTCCGTGCATGCCCTGATGGAAAGCTGTCACAAGAATGAGGGCGTTTATGTGGTTAGGGGTATACATTTTGTTACGTTGCTTTGGTCTGAAGATGCAAATATGAGAGTAATAATCATATTGTCTACATGTTCAGATATTTTCTTACCATTATCTGTTAAACAATACTGCCTAACAACTACTTATATGGCATTCTCATTGTATCTGATATTAAAAGAAACTTAAAGTTGGTTTGCAAACACTATGACAAAGTAAAGGATTTGAGCATCTTCACAGTTTGGCATTTCTGTGTTTTTCTGGAACCACCTCCCAGATAATGTAAGATGATTGCATTTAGTCTTAGTGCCACTTACCTTTATGATATTTCCATGATTCTGCTCAAAAATATTGTACTAAAACTTGTTTTAACAATTTGTAGAAAGTTAATCAAAGTGATTTAAAATAATGAGAAGATCCTCTCTTTTTACATCCTAAAATATGCAAAGAGAAAAAAATGTGGATGGATGTCATACTCTGAGCACTGCTGGGTCTCTGTTAGTTCTGTCTTTCTTCATGGTATTGGGCATCTTTGTTGTAGTGAGCTTTGGACTCTTTCTAAGGTCTGGTTTAATGTGGAGCATAAGCTAACTCCAAACAATTTAAGTTTCATAAGAAAAGATATACAGGGCTGGTGAGATGACTCAACAGGTAAGAGCACTGAATGCTCTTCCAAAGGTCATGAGTTCAAATCCTAGCAACCACATGGTGGCTCATGACCACCCATAATAAAATCTGATACCCTCTTATGTGTACTCATTTATAATAATAAATCTTTTTTTTTAAAAAAGAAAAGATATACAGCAGCAAACAAGCCACAAGGCTCAGTGTGTTGCACCCTGAGGGCAACAAGAATGTTTATTCTAAGAGGAAAATTCTTTCTTATCTTCTTGGATCCAACTGATGAAATTGAGGTAAAAATGATATTGCTTATTAAGAAAGGAAAACATGTTTGGAAGACCAAATTTAATGTCCATTAAAATCACTACACAAGCTAGTTCTCTAACGAGTATTTATTTAAAAAATTTAGAACATATTAAGAGTTTTAAACAACACTTGACTACTTTAAGGGAATTAGGAATAAACAGTAGTGAAAATAAGATGAAAAGATCAACAAAAGTCTTAAAGCCCAAAGAAATAGAGTGTTTTCTCGGTATGTTTTCTACTCTACTTCCTTAATAAGGAAATTTAAATTAAGACTTAATAACTATAACAGGAACTATACTTGTTGTCTAATTTTGTTTTTCTTGTTTACAAGGCTATGTAGAGCGCTCTGTTTAAGGAGAAATGAAAGTTTGGTAAGTCCCTCATATAGTTCTACCCCATTTGTTTTATGTTCATCTCTCTTTAGTGTGCAAATGAAGGGAGACACAGTAGTTCATCTTTCACAAAGCCTTACTGAATTCTGCTACTGTATATCCAAACTCCAGATTGTGCTTGACTCAGAATTAAGGGGAAGTGGCCTGATTAATCGTTTGTTATATAAGCCAATAAAGATAAACAGCTGCCCTTTGGCACCTCAGGTTGATTGGTTCCAGGACACATGCTCCCCAGATACCAAAATGCCTTGCTTGTAACTGACACCCAGCCCTTCTGTACTTAGATCATCTTTAGATTACTCACAATGCATATTAGGTTATTTTTGCAAAGCAAATGGTTGTTAGACCATATTGTTTAGGAATCATGACAAGGAAAAACCATTTGTGTAAGTCCAGTGGAGACAATTTATTTTCCTCAAATCTTTGGTAATTCTGCCATGAGTTTCCATACATTCCTGAATCTCACAATAACAACACTGATCTTGACTATTTTATAATCTGTAGGTTCTTTATATCAGAATTCAGAACATTCCATTCCTGGTAAATGGGTAGTAACATCTTCTCAGAAACAGAAATCTGAGAGCAGTTACTAAAATCTAAGCAGAGGTGCCATGCTATGTGCGATACAAGCACGCGTAACTAAGAAAGACAAACTTCATGTCTCTTGAGTAGAGAGGTAGACTTAGCCATTATCAGAGATACACTGAGAAACAGTCCACGAAAGACAATCAGGATTGATACAGAGTGTTAGTTCATGCTGAAGCTTGCTGCATACAAAGGAAGACAGAGGGAAGGACCAGATATTGCAGAGTAGCATGGAGAGAAAACTTGAGTGACTGGCCCACTGAAACCACAAACAACGGCATTTCTATCAGGAGTGAAAGTAAATTACATAGGAACAGCACTTAAGTTTACAATAGTAAACATATTTATAAGGAAGACTAATATATTGGATTTTAAAGAAAATTGAGTGGGATTTCAATTTCTGGCAAAATGTAGAAGACTCAATGACAAAAGAACCATCATAATAATAGCTTTGCAACAGGGCTAATTTTCCTCCATCTTAACCCTGCTGTGTCCATCTAAGTTCTGACACAGAGCTGACCCCCATCCCACTCTCTCCTATGGGAAAAAGTTCTTTAGAAATTTGTCCAACGCTATCCCAGGGACTTGAAGTCAATCAAGTAACTGCTGCTCTTTGCTCCTGTTAAACTGCTAGCTTGCTTTGCTTCCTCCTATAACTGCCAGCCAGGATAATGATTTTAAGCTTTTAAGCTCCCTGCAGAAAGCAATCTGGGCTGCCTTGTGAAAACTGTTTCTCTACAGGTAGTCACTGGTTTAATAGAGACTCTCAACTTTGGATTCTGGTTTTGTTGAGAGGTCCTTGGGATCTTTGCCCCATGACAGCTTTGGGGGCTATGAAGTAGCAGAATATTCTTAACAACATGCAATAAACATATTTGTAAATGATGATGTACACATGCAAGACAAAGAAATCTTGGGACTGATGAGGAGGCCACTGAGGAAGGTGGGGTGAGTTACTTCCAGGGTAGGGAAGATTTGTCTGCTTGGCCTGGAGATAGGTCATTGGTTCTGAAGTTGCAGGACATATATTTTAATATCAAAAGCAGATTCTCCACCATGTAAGGAGAAGGTGTGAAAGAGCAACTAGGACTCTCTCTGTGTAGGCACTGGGTAGGAATGGGCCAAATAAAAGGCATATTGGGCAAAGAAAACAACCATAAGGAAATGCAAACATGCCAGCTTAGGAAGGTTTGATAACAACATAGCTTCTGTGATTTTGACTTGGATACCAAATGGAAAAAGCAAGACTTTAGGATTATTAAGCATCCTTAAATGGGCTTATTAAAATACTTGCATAATTTTATAATCTGTGAGCCAAGAATTTATGGCAAAATTAATCAGTGCTTGTCAATCTTTCAGTGGTCAGAAAAGCTAGTAAACAAAGGTTTGTTTTATTTTGTTTTGTTTTCAGACTTTCTTATTTTATTTTTATTGTATGGATATTTTACCTATATGTATGTATATGCATCACATGTCTGCCTGATACCCATGGAGATCAGAGGAAGACATTCCATCCCCTGGAATTACAGATGGTTGTTGCCATAATGTAGGTGCTGAACTTGGGTTCTCTGGGAGAATAGCCAGTGCTCTTAACTACTGAGCCATCTCTCTAGCCCCCAGACATGGAATTCATATAGTTGAACACAGTATCAAGCTATCTCTTCAGTAATCCCATTGTGCTAGTTAGGGTTCTCTACAGGAACAGAATTAATAGAATGAACACACACACAGGCACAGACACACACACAGAGACACATATAGACACATATATACAGACACACACACACACACACACACACACACACACACACTCGTGAGCTTCCTTGTTCCACATCATTTTATGAAAACTGCCACCAGAAGGTGTGGCCCAGATTTAGGGTACATCTTCCCATGTTAAATGATCCGTTCAAGAAAATCCACTACATGCCTGCCCAACTACTTGGATTTTAGTTGATTCTAGGTGTAGTCAACCTGACAATCAAGATTAGCCATCATCCTTACTTACTATAAAGTGAAAATAAACATAGGTTTATAGTCCATAATTATAAAATATACTAAGAAAAACATCTAGACAAAGAATTAGTAGATTCAACAAACAATTGAATTTTAAAAAGCCTCAAAAACTTAAGGAAATAAAGTCAACTTTAAATACTTAAGAATGACTAAAATATAATCCACATGATTTTTTTTTTTATAAGACAAGAAAAGAACCTCAGAGAAACCAGAAAGTAAAGATTCAGTTTCTAAATGGGAAGGATGCTTAGCCAGCAGGCTTCTTGTATGCACCAGTAAAGGACATAAATGTGTTACAAATATCAAGGATGAAATAAAGAATAGCACAATAAGTGTAGATATGTCTTCTAAATTTGGTAGTTAGAAGTCAGTGACTTCAACTGCATTAAAATTAAAAAAAAAAAAAAAAAAAAAAAAAAAAAAGAACAGCGGGACCAGGCACACAGGAACTCCACCACCCAGTGGCTCAGGTTTCTGTCTGTCTGGGCTGGTGCCCTGAGCAGACCTTGGATGCAAGCTCTGCAGCCAGTCCCACAACACCCAGAGGAAGCTCCACTCCCAGCTAACACACCCAGGATCAGAGGTGAGGAGGATATAACATCTGTTCAAACACAGGGAGTAACTGAGACCAGCAGGACCCAGGCACACAGGAACTCTGCCAGTTCAGTGGCTCGGGTTGCTTCTGGTCTGTCTGGGCTGGTTCCCTAAGCAGACCTTGGGTGCAAGCTCCGCAGCCAGTCCCAAAACACCCAGAGGAAGCACTCTGCTCCCAGGTGCTCTAACAAGCCCAGGGTCACAGAATCCCAGAATCACAGGATCACAGAGACAGTTTGACTCTGAGGAGTTCTGACACAACCAGGATCACAGAAAGGACAGGCTCCAGTCAGATTTAGCAAGGGCAGATAGCACTAGAGATAACCAGATGATGTGGGGCAAGCATAAGAATATAAGCAACTGGTGGGATTGCAAACTGGTACAACCATTCTGGAAATTAGTGTGGTGATTCCTCTGGAAATTGGACATAGTTCTACCAGAGGACCCAGCTATACCACTCCTGGGCATATACCCAAAAGACGCTCCAACTTGTAATAAGGACACATGCTCCACCATGTTCATAAAAGCCTTATTTATAATAGCCAGAAACTGGAAACAACCCAGATGTCCCTCAACAGAGGAATGGATACAGAAATTGTGGTACATCTATACAATGGAGTACTACTCAGCTATTAAAAACAATGAATTTATGAAATTCTTAGGGAAATGGATGGATCTGGAGAATATCATCCTGAGTGAGGTAACCCAATCACAAAAGAACACACATGGTATGCACTCTCTGATAAGTGGTTATTAGCCCAGAAGTTTGGAATACAGGAAGAACAACCCACAAACCACAAGAAACTCAAGAAGAAGGAAGACCAAAAGGTGGACATTTCATTCCTACTTAAAAGGGGGAACCAAATACCCATGGAAGGAGTTGCAGAGATTAACTATGGAGCAGAGACTGAAGGAAGGACAAG
>JADRCD010223742.1:0-20367 GCA_019843815.1 Montemys delectorum | reverse complement strand
TTTGCCTGGTGTGTTTTTAAAGCTTAAATTACTTTTGCCTGGTGTGTGTGCAGGTGGATACCTAAATGCCGTGGTGCACATGTGGAGATCAGAGGAGAATTGCAGGAACCACATCTCTCTTTGTGCCATGTGGTTTCTGGGGATTGAACTCAAGTCATCAGGCTTGGCAGCAAGTGCCTTTCCTGCTGGGCTATCTCATTGGCTGTGTTATAAATGTTCTTGTGCAAGGTTCTGTGCAAATATACATGTTTATTTCTCTGTGATAAATACGCCATTATTGTGGGGAGTAGATGAAGTCCTGAGTGAATGTGTATTGTTGTCATGAGCATCCCAATGCTTCAGGCCCATGGCAAAGCCTCCCCTCGGTCCTTGTGGGATGGTTGACAGCGTAAGCAGAAAGTGTGGCCCACAGCATCCTCCTGGATGTTTACAGCCTGAGACTGCTCCCTACAGTCTCTGCCTACTGAGGGGAGCTAGCCATGTTGCCTTGTTCAGCTGTACACAACAACCCTGCCTCCTCAATTCAGAGGTACAAAGACAATGCCAACCGCCTGGTTTGCTGGCGTGTCTCCATTAGAGGGCACGGCCCACCTGTTCCCAGCTTCTCTGCACATGTGTCTGTCCTTTCTTCAAGCTCTCCACTGCCCAGGTTGGGTCAAATACAAAACCCTGCATGGCACAAGGCATTATGAATGCAGTTGCTCAGTCCCGTAGTCACAACACGTTTGTATTCAGAGAAGCTGCCACATTGTCCTTCGGAGTCAGCATACCCGTGTATATTCTCACCCACCATGCATCCTGCATCTCCGCTGCATTTGTTGTTATCGTTGTTTATTCTTTTTAACTTTAACTGTTCTGAAACATGTGCACTGGTATATTGATGTGGTTTTTAAGTAGCTCTAACAGCTAATGATGTGCAGCTTTTAAATTTTTTACATCTACTTTATTTATTCCTGTGTGTGTGTGTGTGTGTGTGTGCATGGATGTGTGTGTGTGTGTGTGTGTGTGTGTGTGTGTGTGATTGTGCCTGTGGCATGGCTTGGCAGCTAGCACCTTTACTGGTTACCTCACTGGCCTACATTCTCCTTCTTTTTTATTAGCAAACCTTTAGGAAAACGCCTCTTTTTTTTTTTTCCGAGACAGGGTTTCTCTGTGTAGTCCTGGCTGTCCTGGAACTCACTCTGTAGACCAGGCTAGCCTCGAACTCAGAAATCTGCCTGCCTCTGCCTAGGAAAATGCCTCTTAAACCTGCTTTTTGGTTCCTTTTTTTCTTGTTGAGTTTTCAGAATTTTTTTTTAAAGTAGGTGTGAGTGTGTGTGTGTGTGTGTGTGTGTGAGTGTGTATGTATGTGTTGGGATATGTTTGTGGTGTATTGCATGTGAATGTCCAGGTCACACATATGGAGGCCAGAACAAGAAACCCAAGGTTTTCCTATCACTCTTCGGCACCTTGACGCAGGCTGGGTGGCCAGGGAGCTTTGGAGATCTATTTACCTGTCTCTGCTGCCACCCCTCCCCGAGTTCCGGAGGTGGCAAGCACACATAGCCATGGCTGTAACTTGTGGCTTGGGGTTCAAACTTAGCCTCTCATGCTTGCATGGCAAGCATTCTTAACCACTGAGCCACCCCCAGCCCTAGAATTCTCTATCTGTTCTAGACACGGATTCCTTATTGGGTTTGCAGCCTGCAAATATCTTCTCCAGCCCCATGCCTTGTTTTGTCAGCCTCTCACCAGAAGCCATTTCCCCAGAAGAAAACAGCATAGCTAGTAAGACCATGGGCTCGCTTACGGAACTGAGAGCAGTGACGTGGTCACACAAAGCAGCAGGCTAAATGCTTTTCCTGTTTTTCATAGAAATTTGGTTAGATCTCTACAAAATGACCACGTGTTCTGAAGTCAGGGGAGCCAGAAACATGGGGGCGGGGTGTCCTAGGAAGAGGCAAGAGCAAGTGCTTTCTGATGGAGACAATTTATAGAGAATTCTTACACATTGTTTGTGTGTAGGGGGAGTCACACATTTTTCCTCCCTGTGGGAAAGGGAAGTGCTTCTTCATACCTTCCCTAGTGGAGTCCCAAGGGACACCTATGCAGACAGGGCTGTCTGCAGGGAGTAAGTCAGGCCTCTCCCCAGAAGGCCTCATGGGAGCCAAGTTGACACTAGTGTTAAGATGCCTCGGACTGCTGGTGCTTCAGTGGGACAAGTAGCACTTTGGCTTTTTGTTTTTGTTTTGTATTGAGGCAGGGCCTCACTATGTGGCCTCGGATGGCTTTGAAACATGCAACAGTTTTCATGCCTTAGCCTCCTCTTTGGTGCTGAGATCATAGGCAGCTGCCAGCAGCCCTGCCTCTTAAGATGGCTTTTGGGTGAGGCTGTGGTTATGCCTTTGGGATTTTCGTGGTAGCCATGAGGAAAGAGACTTGTTTCTGTTTCTTGACAGGAAGATCTGAAAGCAAATGCCTGGGCAGTTGCCGATCAGGCTGCTCTTGGTTGCCTTAGCAGGGCAAGGATATCAGAAAACAAGAACTTGGGAGCCTGAAAGCCACATTCCCAATGATTGCCATCTAGGTAGATTGTCAGAGAGGACTACAATCAGGACAGGAGCAAGGTGAACCGCCTTCCCAAGGTAGAAGAGCCCACAGGGTGCTTCTAGAAACTCACACCAAGCCTCGTAAAGTTCTGGTTCCTGATGCTTGCTGTGAAGGATACTGGCCCATGTCCTTGGATTCATCTCTCTCTTGTTCTTGAGGTTCAGTGAGGAGAAAAGGAAGAGATGGAGGGGGAGAGGAACGGTCACCGGACCATCGCTCCTTCCTTGCTCTTTGAAACAGATTCTGGGGTAATGATCTTTGAGAGTGACTCATTACAATGTGTTCTGCGGACTGGAAGTTAGGGGTAAGGAGAGGCAGAATAAAGGAAGGGAGGAAGTTCAAGAAAGGTCAAGAGAAGCTGACTGTAAGATAAGGATTCTGGAGAGAATGATTCATTAGGAAGCCTTTGTAGGCAATTTCAAACCAAGTGTCTGTCCATGGTGATGAGAATAGGGATCCTGCAGCTTCATCTCCACCCTAGAGGGACACAATGATGAGAACACAGACCATATGCCAGAGCGCTTCCAACTGGGCAGAGGCACCATACCCATTAGCTTTTGGCTAGCAGCTGTGGTTGGCAAGAGCATAAATCCTAAGCTAACTTCTGCTCTCTCTGTGCCCAGATGATGTAGGAGGACAGTCAGTCCTCTGTTGAAGAGGCATGGATGCTAGCTCTTAATGAAACACTGGTGTTGGAGGGATGGCTCAGCACTGAAGGGCATGAGGACCAGAGTTCATGCCCCAGCCTCCATCTCAGGCAACCCACAGACACCCAGCTCCAGTGTCCCTGATGCCTCTGGCCTCCCCGGGGAACCTGCACTCACATGCTGCCCACCCCCACGTACACTTAATTGGGAATAGAAAAAAATCCGAAAAAAAATTTTAAATTCTACTCAGACTCCACTGTGCATGGGAAGAGTGAAGGGAGAGGAGGAGTCTGAGTGAAGCCCTTACTTACCCTGTGAGCTATGGCGCCATCCGTGGTGGAGCCCAACAAAGTCTGTACAAAGCTTTACTGGCATGTGAGATTTAAAAAAAAAAAAAAAAATTAGCCTTTAGGCTGGAGAGATGGCTCAACGCTCAAGAGCACGCGCCATTCTTGCAGAAGACCCAGGCTTGGTTCCCAGCGTTCACACAGTGGCTCACACTTCGGTGACTCCAGTTCTAGGAGGTCGGATGCTCTCTCCTTTCCACAGGCACCTGGCACACTCAGGGTGTACAGATATACATGCAGGCAAAATAGTCATACACAGAAAGATAAAAGTAATCATTTCAAAAAAATTGGCTTTAGAGAGAGAGAGAGACAGAGAGAGAGAGAGAGAGAGAGAGAGAGAGAGAGAGAGAGAGAGAGAGAGAGAGAGAGAGAGAGAGAAAGGAAGAAAGAAAGAAAGTTTGGCTTTAGTCTTGACTGGACTTCTGAGATCCTGGAATTAAGATTAACTGTTGTTGTTGCTCAATATACATGAGAGACATATGCATCAAGTTTATTGACAAGGGCGTAAGTGACGGGGGTGTTAGGCGTGGAATCAGAGCATCCTCTAGTAAGAAACTCTTCTGCCCTGAACCAGAGCTAGCATGGGCCCCCAGGAGCCCTGTCTGTCCAGACTACAGCATGGGCTGTGTTAAGTTCTGGGATATCCTAGAGACAGACAGTGGGATGCTCTCGACAGTTACTGGTGCTTCCAGTTACAGTATTCTCTGCCAGGGAACCTGGTGCCCTTATTTTTCAGACTCCTCCCAATACAGAAGTGTGTGCATTAGTCAGATTTTATAGTTATAGTCTATGCGGGTTAATGTTTATTGCCATCTTGACATAATCTAGCATCACCTGGATAGAGAAAACATCAGTTGAAAAACTTCCCAGGTCAGAGTGGCTTGTGGCCATGCCTTGATTGATGATTGATGTGCAAGGACTCAGCCTCCTGTGAGTGGCACCATCCCTATGCAGGTGGGTTTGTTAATAAGAAAGGGAGAGGAGGGGCTGGAGAAATGGCTCAGTGGTAAGGAGCACTTGGCTGCTCTTCCCACTGGGAAGTTCAGTTCCCAGCATCTACATGGTAGTCCAGCACCCACAGTTCCAGGAAATGCCATGCGCTCTTCTGGTCTCCTTGGGTACTTCACACATGTTTTGGGCATACACACATGTAGGCAAACCATCTATACACATAAAATAAAAATAAATAAATCTTAGAAAGAAAGAAAGAAAGAAAGAAAGAAAGAAAGAATGAAAGAAAGAAAGAAAGAAAGAAAGAAAGAAAGAAAGAAAGAAAGAAAGGAAGGAAGAGAGTTGGATGAACAGGAGCCAGTGGCTGAGTGAAGCAGTAATGGTGCTCCTCCATGGATTCTTGTTCACATCTCCCTCAGTGATGGACTGTGACCATAAACTAAGCAAATCCTTTCCTCCCAAGTTGCTTTTGACCAGGGGGTTTTATCATAGCAACAGGATGCAAACCAGGACATGTTGGATTGGAGAAATAGAGGGACATGTTTATTCCATCTCACCTGGGACTTAAAGCCCTTGATAAATGTTTGAAGACTTAAAATAAAAAATGTTGTGTGTTCAAAGTAGAGGTATAGGTCAACCATTGTAAATGAGGCAATAAAGATGTGTAAAAAAGTTCATGTATGCTGGGCGGTGGTGGTGCACGCCTTTAATCCCAGCACTTGGGAGGCAGAGGCAGGCGGATTTCTGAGTTCGAGGCCAGCCTAGTCTACAGAGTGAGTTCCAGGACAGCTAGGGCTACACAGAGAAACCCTGTCTCGAAAAACCAAAAATAGATAGATAAATAAATAAATAAATAAATAAATAAATAAAACATTTAAAAAAGTTCATGTATTTTGAAATTAGGGAATGAATTTAAAATTAAAATCTAAGATTCGGGGGCTGGGGAGATGGCTCAGGAGTTTAGAGCACTGGCTGCTCTTGCAGAGGACCTGGGTTTGATTCCCAGCACCCTACATGATGGATTACAACCATCCATAACTCCAGTTTCAGGCAACCCAAAGCCACTTCTGATCTTTCAATTACCAGAAATACATATATGCAGGAAAACCACTTATATACACACACAAAAACTCTAAAAAATAAATAAAATAACTATAAGATTCAAATAAGAAGTCACAATATAAATGAGACAATATTTTGGACTGGGTGAAAACGAGAGTATAAGCCACCAAAATGGTGCTCAGAAAAAAGGGATTTTGCAGCATTCAATGCTTTAATAATTGCTGTTTGGAGTTGTAAAGAATTTATTACAAATCACCCCTCTGACATGGAAGGCTATAGATAAAGAGAAGTCCTTTACATAGAGTGGCTTAGCATTCCCATATAAGCTCCCCACTCACACCATTGATCTATCTAAAGTCATTGCTCTAATTACCTTAATACCTAATGCAATCCGAGAGCCCAGGCATAGCTGTTATCTTCATTTAAGGGAATGATATGAAAACGGTCAGCACATTCACTGTGAGGCAAGTTCTTCCCCACACATTTTCAGCATGCCATTGGGTGGATCCACGGCTGTAAAATCCGCAGATGGGGAATACCCACTGTAACTAGAAACACTGAAAACCAAAGCATGGAAGGTTCCATACGACGGAAGGAGACTGATAAGCAGTTTGTAAATTAGGAAGTGAAGAACTTGACAAAGTGCTGATGTCAGTAACCTTAAAAATAACGGACACTTAGAAAAACCAACGAGGACACCAGAATTTAAGAGTCTCCCTAGCCCAGGATGATCAAGCTACATCATTCTCTGCCTCAGCTTGAACATGAGATTACAGGTGTGGCACTGTGCTCCGCTCCAACCGCTGTTTTGCAAAGATCTGTAGAATGGAAAGATTGATGAGGAGATAGTATGATAATAGAATTGCAGGGGTAGTAATCAAAGAGAGGATATGGATCCTCTATACACAGTGAAAGGATAATATGAATGGTTTGCCCAAAATAGACATACTTGGTTTTTTTTTTACTTGCATTAATTTCTTTATACAATATACTTTGGTCATTTTCTTTCTCCTCCCCGTCTCCTCCCAGATTCTCCCCACCTCAAAGAAAGAGATTACCAAAACTAGCACAAGGCCCCACTTCATCCTGAGCCTCACAAAGAAATGGGAGATGTGAGCAGACAAGGTGGCCAAGGCAGGACTGTGAGCTGGAGGCCAGCTTGATCTACAAGTGAGACCCCGGAGAAATGGAGAATCTGTAAATAAATTTAAAATGAATTCATATTTGACAACTGTCCCAGTCACTGCTGTGGTTTGAATAGGAAAGACCCCATAGTCTTATGTGTTTGAATGCTCAGCCCATAGGAAATCATTAGGAGGTGTAGCCTTGTTGGAGTGGGTGTGGTTTTGTCGGAGGAAGTGTGTCACTCTGGGGGTCGGCTTTGAGGTCTCCTACTCTCAAGCTACACTAAATGTGTCCTTCTGATGCCTGCAGATTAAGATATAAAACTCTCAGCTCCTTTTCCAGCATCATGTCTACCTGCATGGCACTGTGTGTGTGTCCTGCCATGATGACAATGGACTGAATCTCTGAAACTGTAAGCCAGCCCCAATTAAACGTTGTCCTTTATAAGAGTCGCCATGGTAATGGTGTCTCTTCACAGCAATAAAACCTAAACTAAGACAATCAGTGTTCTATTGCTGTGCAGAGATACCATGAACAAGGCAATTCTTATACAAGAAAGCATTTCATTGGAGGCTTGCTTAGAGGTTCAGAGGCATATTCCTGGGAAGCAAGGTGGTATGCAAGCAGGAAGGCATTGGATCAGTAACTGAGAGTGACACCTTGACCTGCAGGAAGAGAGAGAGAGAGAGAGAGAGAGAGAGAGAGAGAGAGAGAGTCAGAGAGAGACACACAGAGACACACAGAGAGAGAGACACAGAAACAGACAGAGAGACAGACAGAGACAGACAGAGACAGAGAGACAGAGAGAGATAGAGAGAGAGAGACAGAGAGACACAGACACAGAAACCTCATAGCCCACCCCCAGTGACACACTCCTCCAACAAGGCCATACCTCCTAATCTTTCTGAAATAGTGCCATCCCTAATGACAAAGCCCTCAATATATGAGCCGATGGAGGCCATTCTTATTCAATTACCACACCTTCCACGAAGGGAAAATGTCTATACGATGTGTCTGGTGAGTTCTGGAAAACATCTAAGGAAGGCCAATGGTTTACTCAGTGGAGAAACATATATTTCTATAAAAAATGTTGATACCACCTTGTACATGAAAAAGTTAAATCCAGAATGTTCTCCCTGGCAAAATTCAGTCCTTTTTTTTCTCACATGATTTCCACATTTATAAGAAGTCCTAAGATGTCTTTTAGCTATGCATGGTGTTATAGACTCTCCTTTAGTCCACTGATGTCATTGGGTAGTGGTTTTCAATTCGCCATTACTGTATTTTCATGCTGGGTTTATCTTCAATTATGGCTACTTCTATGGTTAGCCATCTTGTTTTGGAGGTGTGCTGCAGGTTAGGTCTGTTGTTTCCAGGGGCACATTGCCAAGAGTTCAGCCTCTGAGCTAGACCCCAGCATAGCGTGAGTGAGTGAGTGTGTGTGTGTGTGTGTGTGTGTGTGTGTGTGTGAACTACACATGCAACCAGCCATCCTATCTCCACTGGAATACTGTAACTACTTCACCTGAAGGAGTCCTGAAGATTTAAAAGCCCAACTAAAGACAGTCCCAGGGCAGAAATGCAAGAAATGTAAAAGAAAAAAACGAAGACAGCATGGCTCTCCCAAAAGCTCCCAGCTCCACAGTCAGGTTGCTCAGTGATAGCTGAAGTCGGTGACCATTCAAGAATGATGATTGTTCAGTGAAATTAAAGAAGATGTGAGTGTAAAATAAATGAATTCGAAGAGCGTACAAATAAGTGGGTGAATAGAAGGGCAATGATACAGGGTACAGAAGAGAAATTAAATAAAAAAATGATAGAAATACTAAAATAAAGTAACAGAAATCATGGAAATGAAAACACTCAACATGGTGGATAGTTTTCTGTCAACCTGACACAAGCTAAGGTCGTCCGAGGGGTGGAAGCCTCGATTGAGAAAATGTCTCCATAATACTGGGCTGTAGGCAAATCTGTAGGGCATTTTCTTAATTGGTGACTGATGATCCTGGGAGGGCCCGTCCTTGCCTGTGGTCCCACCCCTGGGCTGGTGGTCCTGGGATCTATAAGAAAGCAGGCTGAGCAAACTGTGATGAACAAGCCAGTGAGCAGCTCTACTCCTTGACCTCTGCTTCAGCTCCTGCCTCCTTGTCCCGCCCTGCTGGAGCTCCTGCCCTCACTGCTTTTGATGATCAACTGTTCTATGGAACTGTGAGTGACGCAAACTCTCTCCTCCCCAAGTTGCTTTGGTCATGGTGTCTCATCACAGCGATAGTAACCCTAAATGAGAAAGCCATATAATTATTCTACCCAGTGGAAAGCTTCAAGAGGAAGACAACAGCAGGGCTTGAAGTCAAAGAAGATTGCTTCAAGTTCCTTTCCTGCTGCTAGGATAAAATATCCTGACAAAAGCAACTTAAGAAAGGAAAGTTCTGTTTTTGCTCACAGGTCAGAGTATAATCCATGAGGTGGGGAAGTCAAGAAAGCAGAAACCTGAAGCAGCTGGTCACATTGTGTCTGTAGTCAGAGAGGAGGCAGCATTGAATGGAATGTCCCTTTCCTGCTTACATAAGGCCTGGGGAATGGTACCACCCACAGTGGGTGGTTCTTCCCATGTCACTTGATATAATTAAGACAACTACCACAGTCATACTCAGAGGCTCATCTCATGGGTTATTCTAGATTTCATTGAACATAAATCCAGTCCCTAGAACCCATGGGGAAAAAACTGGGCATGGGGATGAATGGTCATGATCCCAGCTCTGGGAAATTGGAGACAAAGGGATCTCTGGGGCTTGCTGGTCGGCTGGGCTAGCCTCATCACTTAGCCCCAAGTCTTAGTTAGAAACCTTGTCTCAAAATGCAAACTGGTTGACTCCTGAGGAATGAAACCCAAGGTTATCTTTGACCTATACATATGCACACATGTACACATCCCCAGTGAACACCCCACCACACATACACACACAAATGTCATGCCCCAAACGCAGTTGTATGCAAGAAATAAATCTCATTGGCAAAAACTTAAAGTGAAAGAGTGGGGGGAAAAAAGTGATCAGAAATAGCTACACTCATATTTCACAGAATAGAATTTAAAATTAACCACAAGAGCAGAAGACTGCTTTATATCGGCTAAGGGAACAATCCAACGAAAGGATATAACAATTATAAACATACATGTGCCAAACATGAGCTTACCCAATTTCACAAAATAAATATTACTAGTCTTTATGCCACAGAACAACCTCAATACAGTAACAGTGGGTGGTTTCAATCCTGATTGTAACCACAACAATTGTCTGGACAAAACAACAATTACAATAACAACAACAAACAACAATAACAACAACAAAGAAGCATTACAGTTAAACAACACTGTAGGTCGAAAGGCTTAGCAGACATCTGCAGAACAGTCAAGCCGATAGCTGCAGAGTACAGACGTCTCAGTAGCCGATGGAGAGTCTCCAAAGTAGACCACATTTTAGGGCATACAGCAAGCCTTATTAAATATGAGGAATTTGAAATAATTTCTATCTGGTCAACGTGGGATGAAACTGGAAATCCTCATCAAGAGGAACTACAGAGCATGTACACTCATGGAGATCAGGAAGGGGGTTTAAAAATTCTTAGAATCAACTAAAAGTGAACATAGGACATACCAGGGCACACAGGATATGATGAAAGTGGTTCCAAGAGGGAAATTTATAGTTACAAATGATCTTGTTCAAAAGTCAGAGAGATCCCAGCACTCTGGGTCTCTGTGAGCTTGAGATGCCAGCCTGGTCTACATAGTAAGTTCTAGGATAGCCTGGGCTACATAGAGAGTTGCTGTCTCAAGACTAAACAAAACAACCAACAAACACAAAACAAGTCAGAAGGCAGGTGAGAGGCGGCTTCCGTGTAACCCCGGTCGTGGGAGAGTCAGGGAGACAGCACAGATGCTACACCAAGGACCCAAAGAAAGGAAGAGTGCCAGAGACATCCCAGAACAGCTGAAGGCAGGCCTGGGGAGGTAGCAAGAACAGGAAAGCAAGAATTAGAAAACAGTCTACCCGGCTCCCTGGAGAAGAGGGAGGCCTGCAGTGCCTTCTACAAGGTGGGCTAGGCAGCCCCGGTTTAAGGAGAAGATGGCAATCACCATGCCCAAAAGGCAAGGCAAGGTCATCACAGGCCCAAGATTCAGGTGGGAGATTTGGTGTAAGGGGCTTTTGCAAAAAGTGGCATTATTGCAAAGAATTTCTTTTTTAAAAAAATTGAAATATTAAAATAGAATTATGTCATTTCCCCCTTTCCTTTCCCTCCTTCCAACCTTTTCCATGTACCTCCCCCAACCTCTCTCAAGTTTATAGCCTGTTTCTTTAAGTGTATGTGTATGTATGTATGTATGTGTTCCTAAATATACGAAACATAACCTGCTCAGTCTGTCTAGTGGTAATGTGTATGATCCCATGGTTGACCACTTGATGGTGAACACCCAGCTCGGATTTCTGAGAGCAGGTCTCATGACTTTTGTAGGTCACGTCGACCTTGGAGCAGCCTGTTTTGGCACTCTCCTTCCCTTGCAGGGCTCCACAGAGACGCTGTCAAGGAAGGAGGCATAGTACTTGAGATTAGACTACTCTGTGGGTCTGAAAATAAGGAACAATTATAAATCGGGGAGCCTGGGGTCACCCTTGAGTGAAAGATGGCTGCACAGAGCTGTTATAGATGGGAATGGGGAGGGACTGGATGTAGAATCACTGAAAAACCATTAGTATCCAGACCAGAAAACAACAAAAATGAAAATTATAAAACCATGTTCTTGATGAAAAAATAGACACAAAAATTCTCAGTGAGATATTAGCAAACCTAATCCAACATTGAGTGTTTGCTCATTTAAGCATCATTCATCATTACATTGGCTTCATTCCAAGAATACAAGGATGAGCCAACATATGCAAATCAATAAACAATACAGCACATTGATAGACTCAGAGACCATGATCACGTGGTGACTCCAATAGATGCAGAAAAGGCCTTGGATAACTTCAGCATGTATAAACGGATGACATGACCACTCCATGGTAGGGCTTAGGGAGAGGTTTATATTGTAGAGATGAGAGCCAGAGATGTAGAGAGAACAGCCAGAGGTATCTGGAAGGGTCCAGAGCAGAGAGAGAAAGAAGTAGACTGGACACTGTGAGAGGAACAGAAGCAGAGCGTAAGCAAGCATAGCAGGATTAGCTGGGTTATAAGGAAAATGAGTAGCTGTGGGAAGGAAGCCTGTGAGCTGGAGGGAGTTGACGGTGGGGCAGGAGGGGAAGGCCTAGGAGGACTTGGAATGTGTAACGGCTCTCGTGATACCAGCCAGCATGAGCTTTGATAGGCTGGTGAGCACCACACGGAGCTGTTTGTTCCTTCTGCCAGAGATGAGGGAAATCACTCCTTTGGTAGAGGGGAACCGGGTCCACAAGCTCCTGAGGAATTCTGGCTTTTATCTAACCATCAGAAATCTTCCTATAAGCCACGTTGAGCTCACTTCTGGATATTTGGATTGCCTTTTGCAGTCTGGGGAATTGGAGTTTCCTCTGGACCTGACATAACATCCTTTCGTGATAAAGGCTACGAAGTACCTAACAGAGGGAGCATACCTATCATGAACCTAGGCAACATTGTACTAAATGGAAAAACTGAAAGCATTTCCATCAGGAACCAGAATGTTCACTTTCTCCAGGTTTAATCAGTATAGTAGTTGACCTTTTTGATAAGTTATTTCCCTGACAAAGTGAGCCAATTCAAGCCAAAATCAGATCAAATTAAAGAATATGAAGATAGGTTTATTGGGAAGCAGCTCTTGGGGTTCATTGGTCCCAAGGAAGGAGGCCAGGGAAGTTGCCACAGAGAAAGAGACAGAGAGAGGGGAGGGGAATGAGAAAGAGAGAAAGAGCATGCACATGCAGGAAGAGAGAAAATGCAGAAAGGGGGAGAGAGAGGAGAGGGACAAAAATGTCGATTATGTAGAGAAAAGTTTCTGGGCTGGAAAGTTCAGCATAGAGGGCAGGGGTGTGCCTACCATACCCTGTAACAGGTAGGGGTGGAAGGATGCTGGGAGGACCTGGGGACTAGATCCACTTACGTTCCATATATACTTCAGCTGCTTGTCCCAGGTCTGAAACCCAACGCTTTCAGCTGGGATGGTGATAGAAATAAATATAAGTGGTAGAAACAGTAAGAAAAGAAGCCAACTCGTCCCTGTTTTTAGGCAATTTGATGCTATATTTAAAAGACCCTAAAAGTTCCATCTTGAAACTCTTTAGGTCTGATGACGGCTCTCAGCAGAGTTATAGGATCCCAACCTGACACCTGAGAGATGGCATGATCTCTGCACACTAGTCGTGAGCATGCCTCGAAAGAAGTCAGGAAATCAGTCCATCCAACATAGAGAGCTTATACAAGACACTCTGTTGGGTGGTGGTGGCGCACGCCTTTAATCCCAGCACTTGGGAGGCAGAGGCAGGCGGATTTCTGAGTTCGAGGCCAGCCTGGTCTACAGAGTGAGTTCCAGGACAGCTAGGGCTACACAGAGAAACCCTGTCTTGAAAAACCAAAAGAAAAAAAAAAAAAGACGCTCTGAGCGGAGGTGAAGGGCCTCCTCTGTGGAAACTTGTGGGGCCCCTGTGCCACCACCAGCAGACTGAGATCATGAGAAGTCTGCGTGCAATAGAAAGGAAATCTGGTTCAACATGGCTTAGTTATCGGGACTACTTCATACTTCTAGAGTCTCACACTGGGCCATTCATTTATTTTAGACATTTAATAATTAGACAGTTCAATTTTGGAAAAAAAGTTTCTGGTGACAGTGATCTCAATCCCATGTGTACAATAAAGTTTAAGATGGGACACACTGAAATTCTTTAGCAAAGTACATGTGACCTCTCCCATAAAGACTGGATCTATAGCTTTAAGGGCCTAGGAGGGGATGGAGTGTGGTCTAAGTCACACAGGTACTGTAGAGGTTATACGAAGCTACAAAGTACATGTGACATCTCCCCTAGGGATTGACTCTATTGACTGAGAAATAGTGCTCAAGTTAAAAGCCTTGGGAGACAGAGTCCACTAAACATCAGAGTCTGGGGGTTTGGGTGTGGCCCGGCCCTACAGAGAACACAGATCACTAAGCTATTAACCACATCCACCTGGCCTTCTGGTAGAAAACGGGTATACATCTCCTCCGTTGACAAGACAGGCATGTGTGCTTACCATTCCTGGCTTCTCTAGTGGTCATCTGTGAGCACAAGCACCAAGAGAGTGCCCTCTATAAAAACTCAAGGAAGAAGCTGAAGAAGACACAAGAAAATGCACAGAACTCCTATCTTCACAAGTTGACAGAATTTATATTGTAAAGACGACTGTATTCTTTGAATGTGGTCTACAGATTTGGGATAGCCATCATTTCCCTAGAGTGGAACCATGATCATGGGCAGCCTTTACAGTTCAAACTTGGAGAGCACAGGCTGGCTGATAGCATGTTGGGTCTCCCTCCTGTGTTCTTCCCCACCCTTTTCAAGGGGTGGGTTCCTGCTAAGAAGCCTATCTCCCCTCTCCCATTCAGTTTCAGCATTACCTTGCAAAAACCTGTGTTAAATCAGTGTTCTACCTTATAGCTATTCAAGACAATTAACTTATAAAAAGGATATCCTTATTTGGAGTTAGATTTTCTGTAGTTTAAGCCTGTGGTTGGTTTCATTGTGTTGTGCCCATGGCAAGGCTGAACAGCATGTCAGGAGTATGTGGCAGCAAAACTGCCCAGTTCCTGGCTATGTAGAAAAAGAGAAAGAGGAAAGGGCTGGGATCTCACATAGTTCCATGACAAGAAAGTTTCCTACTCAGCTGCCTCTAAAAGGTTTCATTACCTCACAATAGCAGCTGTTTAGATTGAAGCTATAGCTCTAACCAAAATACAGACTTGTCAAAATATCACAGAATAAAAAAAAAAAACTGAGATGGAAAATCACAAACATAAATAGGGAAATCATGGATAACTAAATGGCAGGATGGGTGAAAAGAGAGGCAGATGAACCCAGAGGGTTTTGTTGTTGCTGCTCTTGTGTTGTTGTTGTGGTTGTTGTTGTTGTTTTGTTTTGTTTTGTTTTAAGCAGTCTATAATGAAAGCCATGCATATGTCTCTACTCCTGCATCTTCTCGATCGATTATCTCTTCCTTGTATTTGCCCTTTTTCTACTTGCTTAGACGTGGCTTCCCTCTCCAGGGTCTTCTCGCAGCCCTTGTCCAGCTCTAGCCTGGTGATACCCACCTTGCTGGGATGGATGATGCCCACATGGACAGTTGTGCTATTAGCCTTCTCTCCTGGACTCGTTCAGTGTAGATGACGTATTTCTTCCTGCACACTTGAATCATTTTGCATAGATGGGACATTATACTTCTGTCTCAGTTCTTTGGAAAAAGGGAAAGACATGGTCTCCCTCCAAATGTGAGAAAGTATGTTGAAATACCATTTGCAGTTCTTGCTTCGGTCAGAAGTCACGAAGGGATGGAACTTCATTTTGGTGACTGTGATCCAGCAACGGCACCAAACCAAGCGTATTTCATGACTGGATGTGTACAGCGGTCCTGACACATCTCAATTCAGTACAAACAAGTGAGCCTCAAAACAACGGTGCTCTTGAAATGGAAAACAATAACAATGACAAAAGAAAATAAAAAAGAACACCTGAAGGTTTTTGCTTTGCTTTTCAACACTCAGGTTCCTACTTGAAAGGGATATGTTTTCTGAGGAGCCATGTGCTGAGCAGGACCGAGGTGAAGGCCGAGCAGGAACAGAGAGCAAGGCTCGGTGTTGGATATCGTGCTGTTTGATCTACAGCTATTTCCTTCCGTCATTCACACTGCCTCTGGATGCTCTAGTGGGAACCAATCGCCTACTCCAATACCCTCCTGCACAGAATCAATGCTTAATAAGACAAATTGCTTTTCCTCTTTACCCCTTCTCTCCATGTCTGGTGAGGACATGGTTTCTCACTCTCTCTATCCTTCTGGGTGGAATGAGGGCTGTGAAGATGGAGCTGAATGGCTAGGGTCCTCAGACTCAGGTGTCAGGGAGTCACACCAGGTTTTGAATCTGAGCAGTGAATGGACTCTTGTGCAGTGGTGGTCAACAACAGAGACGCCAACATTCTTAGAAAGTCCTAGGCAGGAAGCAAATGAAGATAAGAGGCATAGGAGAAGAAAATAGACTGTTGTAATCCCTCTTCCTACTACGTGAAAAATGAGGAAGTCGTAGAAGGCTCAAGAAAGAGGAATATGGGACAGCACACCCTGGGGGATGGAAATGAATCTCGTCCTTTGCCCTCATACTAGCATGCTCAAGTTCCAATTCACTCAGTGTTGGCTGTCAGAAGCTGAGAGATTTGGACGTTCCCAAAATGGACCATTCACGATGCAAAGGGGAACAGACCATTGGGCCTTCAGACGCAAAGGACTGGATGAGCTCTGACATGTATGTGGCTTCTGCTTGGTCCCTCCCACACACCAACTCTCCAGGATATAGTTCTCCACCCTGACTGAGTTCTCGACTCTGCTCAAAGCTGCACAGGGAAGCCAAGACTCCACACAGGTAACTGGGCCAGGGTTGCCAGGGAGACCAGTGGGGCAGGGAATGTGTAAGGGGATGCAAAGAGAGAAGGGAAGGGCTCTAGGCCTTGGGTGGAAGGAAGTATGCAGATACAGAAGGGGTTTGTGGAAGGCTTGGGAGTACACCGGCACTGGACTCTAGTTTGGATCTGGGATTGGAACAGGGTAGGGTGGAAGTAGGAGCTGAGGCTAGGGCTGTAGTACAGCACTGTGCTCAGTCAATAGGTGCTTACCAGGCAAACATGAGGACTGGCGTTCCATCCCCAGAACAGCTGAGCATAGGGCTGGAGGGATGGCCCAGTGGTTAGAGCACATAATGCTCTTGCAGGCAACCTGAGTTGGCTCCCAGCTCCCATATTGGGCGGCTCACAACAGTCTGAGACTCTAGCTCCAGGGAGATCCAACTCCTCTGGCCTCTGAGGGCACTTGCATTCACATGCACACACCCAAATACAGAGACCCACATGTACATACAATTCAAATAATAAATAAGGTTTAAAAAAAATGCCAGGCATGGTGTCTGTCATGCTAGTAATCTCTGGAGAGGCAGAGACAGCTGGATCCCTGAAGTTTGTGGCTAGGTGAGCCTAGCCTACCTAGCAAGTTCCAGGTCAGTAAGAGACCCTAACTCAAAAACAACAAAACACACAAAAAGTGGGACAGGGAGATGGCTCAGAAGATGAAGTGCTCGCTGTACGGGCATGAGGACCCGAGCTTGGACCCCTAGCACCCGTGTAAAGTCTGGTTGGGGTGACATGCTCTTGTAACGCCAGTGCTTGTGGGGATGGGGCAGAGAGAGGTCATGAGAACTCACCACAGATGGACGAGCTTAAATGACAAGTTTCAGCTTCAGTGAGAGAACACGTCTTTAAAAACAAAGTTGAGAGAGATAAAAAAAGATACCTGATGTCAACTTCCGCCCACCACGTATGCATGCAGGAGTGCACCTACACATGTGGAGCACACACAGCATACAATACACACACACGCACACACACACACACACTCACACACGTGTGCATATAGTACATACACATATGCATACAGTACACACACATGCATACAGTACACACACATGCATACAGCACACACACATGCATACAGTACACACACATGCATACAGCACACACACATGCATACAGCACACACACATGCATACAGTACACACACATGCATACAGCACACACACATGCATACAGTACACACACATGCATACAGCACACACACATGCATACAGCACACACACATGCATACAGCACACACACATGCGCATACAGCACACACACACGCATACAGTACACACACATACATACAGCACACACACATGCATACAGTACACACACATGCATACAGTACACACACATGCATACAGTACACACACACGCATACAGCACACACACATGAATACAGTACACACACATGCATATGGTACACACACACACGCATACAGCACACACACATGCATACAGTACACACATATGCATATAGCACACACACATGCATACAGTACACACACACACACACACATGCACGCATACACATATGTGCGAAATAAGGTAATCAGCTCCTGAGGAGTTACAGCCATGTTTGTTCTTTGGTCTCCACATACATGTACATACTTCTATACATATACCTTCACACATGTGAACATGTGTATTTTAGTTAAGAACTCTGGTTTGGATCTAGAATATCCAAATGTCTGTCTGTTAAGCAAAGAACTGAGGTTAGAGATAAGGTTAGAGTTAGGATGAAAATCAGGTGGGAAAGGGCTAAGATAAGTCCTGTGCCAAAGTGCCCACACTTAGGTCTTAACTTCCAGTTTTATTGCAAGCTCAGGCCCAGTTCCTTCTATGCTCCTGACTGGGTACTGATGCCAGTCTCAGAATGAGACTCAAGGTCAAGTTCAGCCTCATCTTAGATCCAGCAGTAACACTTTTTATTTTGAGGTCTTAACATTTAATTTTTATTTGCAAATATTCCAAAGAACATTGTGACTTTGTTCATTTACAGTGTTAAAAAAGAGTTCTAAGTTATTTATATTTTATATCTTTGAACCATAAACCGTCATGAAAATTTAGCTATTTATTCTTTCTACACACAAAAATATTAGGCTTATTTATAGGTAGCCATGAAAATGTTAAGAAAGGTTCTGAGGGTGATGTATTTCAGATGGTCAAATTGGTTCTTGAGATATGGACAGACATTATTCAGAAAACAAAGCCAGGTTGTTGAGGTAGCAAGATGGCTTTGGGTAAGGGAGCTTGCAGCTTGAGTTCAGTTCCTGGAAGCCACATTGGGGAAGGAGAGAACCAACTCCTAATTATTAGCCTCTGACCTCCATGTGTATACCATGCTACACATGTGCACATACACACATGCCATAAATACAAATAAATGATTATATGATACAAATAAAAACCTACCTGGTTTCCTATAATTTTGTAATGATGGGCTAGACAAAAACCAGTTCCCCTTGTACTGTAGCATCTTAGATCCCTCAGAGTGGAAACGTGGCATAGGCCTTTCAAGAGAGAAAAGGTAGACACAGCATATCAGATTTCTCAAGGTCAATTGAAGAATGCCCTTCTACGTATGGCATTTGGAAGTAATGTTGGAGGGTATTCGTGTGCTCGCTCTGTGGTCAGGCATTTTTTGGTCCCAAGGAGACAGAATGCTGTTGTCTTTCAAATACTTTCTCACTTTGGTCAATGTTGCACAAGTCACAAAGTAGCAGAGAGTTGAAAGTCCTTAGCTCCAACTTTACCTCCAGCTGCAGCCCCAGCTCCACTCCTCCTCAAAGGCCCATCCAGTTCTGACTTCATGTCTAACCTCAGCTGCAAATTCACGCCTATCTCCATCCTCATGACAGCCTAGGCTCATTCCTCGCAGAGGTGCCTGACCCCAGCCCCAGCCCTGCCCTCAGCTCCACCATGCTTCCTGCCCCCTCAGAGACCTAGACCCTAACTGAACCCTAGTCTTTCCGTTTCAGTTCCGACTGTCCCAGAAGGCTTGTGCTTGTCGAATCATGACAATGACATATGAAAACTTCCAGAACTTGGAGAGTGAAGAGAAAAACCAGGAGATGAGAAAAGGTGACAAGAAAGGAGGAATGGAGTCTCCGAAGTTTGCTCTAAGTATGTATATCAGAGTTTGCACTGCTGTGGCTCACCACAAACCAATGCACTCAGGCACACTCCCAGGCCCTATTACACTGCACATACCAGGGCCTCAGAGAGGCAGGGACAGGAAGACCCGAGTGACCTGGATTCCTAGGCTTTGTGGAAGGGTATGGGAGGTGTGCACAGTGTGTTGGACTTGGAGTAGCTCACCCTTTGCACACACAATCCTGCAGAGGGTAAGGGCCCAGTGATGGCCTGGCTGTCTCCAGCCACCTCTATGTCCTTGCTGAGTGGTCCAGCTCTGATGTAGAACCTCACAGAGCGTCACTGTTGCTGTCTGTATGTGCGTAATGTCTGTGTACTTCCACGCTTGGGCACATGAGCCCTGACAGGATGAGAGGCTTCTGCGGGTGAGCACTTGTGTGGTCCATGAGGGCTGAGAGGCTGGAGCATCCCCATGGCAATCCTTCTCAACCTCTCCCTCTTACAGCATTACCAGAGGCAAACAATTATCTCTAGAAAGGTCCCTGGGACCCACACCTCCTGTATCTGGTTCTTAACCTTCCCAATGCTGCAACCTTTAAACACAGTTCTTCATGTCATGTGACCCCCAACTATAAGATTATTTTCATTGCTACTTCACAACTGTAATTTTGCTACTGTTATAAAGCTTAATGTATAAAACCAATATGCAGGATATCTGATATGTGACCCCTGGGAAAGACTAATCCTACCCACAAAGGGATCAAAATCTGTTGGTTAAGAGAGAGCTACTGAGCCAGGCAGTGGTGGTACACACCTTTAATCTCAGCACTTGGGAGGCAGAGGCAGGCGGATTTCTGAGTTTGAGGCCAACCTGGTCTACAGAGTGAGTTCCAGGACAGCCAGGGCTACACAGAG
>JADRCD010223741.1:0-36456 GCA_019843815.1 Montemys delectorum | reverse complement strand
TGTGTCCAGAAGCAAACACACTATTTAAGTCTAAAGGCCATGCTCTTTCAGCTGAAGCATCACTGTGGAGAGCGGGATATTAGTCACAGGACTGAAACAAAATTGTAATGATTTAAAGGCAGGGGGAAATGTCAAGCACTCTCCTCCCATTCTCTCCTAGGCACCTGACATTTCTGCCTTCAAAGTAGAGAAAGAGTTCCTAGCTGTGGATAATGAGACTTTACAAGTGTCCATGTGGCTCTCAGATGTCTTTTTGTCCTTTTGGTTCTCTCACTTTTTTCTTTTACGAAGGTATCATTATGTCAAGAGGTTCTCCATAAGCACAATTCTTCTGCTTTGTCAACTTCGTTCAATTTGCAATTTGATTGAAATAACTGGGGAAGATAACTTTATCAACTAAAGTGCAAACACTGGATTATCAAGGCAAAAGATAAGAGCTCTGATAAGAACATTAAGTGTTCTGCCCCTGCTTGATGCAAGCAGGGTGCCATGCTGAGGAGGAAGCCATTCAAGTGCTCCCTACAGAATGCCTATTAACAGTCTGTTTTATCAAAACATTTTCTAGTATATATTCCACTTTGAGCTTGGCCATTATCTAAAAGCAGTGAGGAATAATGTATCTTCTACCAAAATCCAGAAACAGGAAATCATGAAATTCCATAAGCCCCTTGAGGGCTGTCCTTCATTTCCCCCTCATTGTTCCACAGATGCAAGCCCAGTTCTCTCTCTTACTATCACCTTGGGGCTTCTTACAAATTAAATTTATTGATCAGATCATTAAATTTTAAATGACTGAAAATATCAATAATATGTAATTCATTGTTCTACTAATAGATTTATAAATTGATAATTTTTTTCATTTTTGAGGTTATAACACAATTATATCATTTCCTCTATTCTTTCTCTCCTTTCAAACACTGCTTCCTTTAAAATTCATTGTCTCTTTTCATCAATTATTGACATATATATATATCAGCAGCTTTCTATAGTTGACTGTTGAAGTAGAATTTTAGGCAAGAATTTTTATATAAGTGACTCATTAAATGGTACTTTTCAAAAAAGCCATAAAAAGGAAGGGAAGGCAGATGGGGAAAATTGTGGGGTCAGAGAGAATCTAATGTGGAATGTGAGTTCAGAAAGCAAAACAAAACAAAACAAAACAAAACAAAACAAAACAACTCAAGTATAAATGCCAGCTCAAACTCTCTCCTGTCCAGAGGCAGAGAAGTGGGGCTTTGAGACTCTGCAGTAGTCAGTCCTCACTCAAAGCTGCCCCAAATCATAGATGTGGGATTAAATATCATATGCATTTTTGTAAAGGCAACATTTAAGGGACTCCCTGTAGGTGTAGTGCAGAATTTAAGGTCAGTATGTACCTGATCTTGAGAGTGAGAACTTCCTTGCACTCTGTCCTCTGGACTCCTCACATGCCTCAGCCTGCTCCAGTGCCTTTTGTTACGATCATTAGGTATAAATGGAGCTTCAGCAAAAGCATATTTCAACAGTCGACTATAGAAAGCTGCTGAGATATATATATATATATGTCAATAATTAATGAAAAGAGACAATGAATTTTAAAGGAAGCAGTGTTTGAAAGGAGAGAAAGAAAGGAGGAAATGATATAATTGTGTTATAACCTCAAAAATGAAAAAAATTATCAATTTATAAATCTACTAGTAGAACAATGAATTACGTATTATTGATATTTTCAGTCATTTAAAATTTAATGATCTGGTCAATAAATTTAATTTGCATTTCCCTGGCGACTGATAATATTGAACACATTTTCATGTTCATTGACTATGGATTATGTTTTTCTTGCTGCTTTTATTTTCCCAATTGTATTGTCCACTGATTTATAGTGGGGTGTGTGTGTGTGTGTGTGTGTGTGTGTGTGTGTGCGCTGTGTACTCTGAACTACTTTATGAACAGCATTTATTGAAGTATTTTCCTTTCTCTATGCCTTCCTTTTTTCTTCACCCAAGATATTCATGTGTAAAGAGAGGTTACTAATGTCATTATCGTTCCAACTCTTCTCTCTTCTCCTCTGCTCCCTCTGTCATAGACAGGACTTTTATTTGTCATTGTTAAAAGTCTAAGTTTTAAGTAGGTTCTTAGGCTTGGTTCATGTCCATGAGCTTAATATATGTCAACATTTGTCTCAGCCACAATAGCTTTTCCTGAATTTTCTTCCTCACAATGATGTTTTGTGACTATTTCCCAGTTTATGCGTGACCTTCTCCCGCATGCTTATTTTGATAACAGAGACATCCTGGGGAAGCTTTACACAAACTGACAAGGCTTTTCTATGTCTCCCCCAGGGCTATCTGGAGTCAATTTATTAATAATCACCTCTCTCTTTTTATTTATTCATTTTTTATCTTTATTTGTGTGTGTATGCACACATGGAATTACCTCAGAGACCACAAGAGGGCATACCCTCAGGAGTTGTCAGTTCAGGCAGTCAGAGTCATCTGACCTGGATGCTGAGGACTCTTGTCCTCCACAAGGACAGCAAGGATTCTGGCCATTGAGCCATTCTTCAGTCCCCTAACCATTTCTCTTCACTCGTTTGTTTTTGCCGCTCATGCTGTTGTTTCCACTGTCATTGTCCGGGTTTAGTAGATGCATTAGTGTTGGGTATGAGAGGTTCTATGAATCTGCTTATATTTTGTTTTGTTTTGTTTGTTTGTTTTTAGTGATACTAATTCAGAATAGATGAAACCAATACCTGTTGGTAGTCTTGACCTCAGTATTAGCTTCAAACACAAACAGTCAGCAGGTCAGAACCCTCATGATCTAACCTTCTGTAGAAATAAACCTCACAGATACATTTGGAGACTTGATCTCAGTCTCAGAAAGTTGATAATCAATATGAACTATCTAGAACTTCAACTGCTGAATAACTTTTTCCTTTGAACTAGAGTTAGACTTGGTAAAAAGTTATAAAATTACATTTGTCATTTTTATTAATTATGTATATGTGTATATGTATGTGAACATAAGTAGATATGTGTC
Source organism: Montemys delectorum (assembly GCA_019843815.1). Taxonomy (NCBI): domain Eukaryota; kingdom Metazoa; phylum Chordata; class Mammalia; order Rodentia; family Muridae; genus Montemys; species Montemys delectorum. Next base: position 33,438 of record JADRCD010223741.1, on the reverse strand, counting down.
ATGGTGCATAATCATCTACCTATGGGAATCAGTTCTCAACTTCTATCAATGCGGATCCCAGGATCGAACTCAGGTCATCAGGCTTGCCAGCAAGCATCTCAACTGACTGATACATTTCACTAGTCCTATTAAAGAAAAATTTTATAGACCTTAAGTACAGGCATCAACAGAGAGAGGGAGCTTTTCTTTGTGACACAGTTTGGTCATTCATTTACTTGACAGACGACTTCTGGTTTGTTACCCGTTTTTGTGGATTGTACATTACACTTCTATAAACCATTCTATGTGGTCTTTTGTGTGGACATAAGTTTTTAAATCCACAGAGTAAGTGTTAGGACTCCTGTTTTTATGGTACATGCTAGTACTCTACTTAAGCTTTGTAACACACTGACAAACTGCCAAAGTGCCCATAGCATATTCCTTTTTCAGAGTGTGCTGGATAGTTTTATATCAACTTGACACAAGCTAAAGTCATCTGAGAGGAGGGATCTCAATCCACCAAATACCTCCATACAATCAGGCTGTAGGCCAGGCTGTAAGGTATTTTTTCAATTAGTGATTAATGTGGGAGGACATAGCACATTGTGGGTGGTGCCCTCCTTGACCTAATGGTTCTAAAGTTTTATAAGAAAGTAGGCTAAGCAAGCCATGAGGACCAAGCCAATAAGCAGCACCTCCCCCTGTCCCACACTATCAGCATTAGCTCCTGCATCCAAGTGCCTGCCCTGTTTGAGTTCCTGTCCTGACTTTCTTTGATGAGGAACTGTGATGTGGAAGTGTGAGCCCAATAAACCCTGTCCTTCTCAGTTTTCTCTTGGTTGTGGTGTTTCATCGCAGCAACAGTAATCCTAAGACATAGAGAATGTCATCCTACATCCTTTCTAGAATTTTTTTTTAATTTAATGGCTTTATTGTTTCAGTTTACATGACTGTGATAAGCCTTGAGGAACCACCTCTCATACCCTTATCCACCATCAGTGATCTTCCTTAGTATGGGATCTTTTGAAATATTTAGCTTGCTTATTTTACACTGGGTTATTTGTTTTCTTGTCATTGTATAGGACTCCTCTACGTTTATGCACATAAGTCCTTTAGTATACTTTTCAATATGTGTGCTTTTAAATGATTCATTAAAATGTATACATTATATAATTATGCTTTAATTTGTTCTTACAAATTACAAACAAAATATAATGTACTTTGTTCACAATCACCCTCCAACTTCTCGTGGATCCCCTCATGTGCTCTACCCAACTTTGTGCCCTCCATTTCTTTTATCTTGTCTTCTCTTGTCTTCTCTTCCCTTCTCCTCCATTCCCATACCCTCTCCTGTCATCTCCTCTCCTCTCTTCCCCTCTCTTCTCTTTTTCTTTTCTTATAACCCACAGAGTCTAATTACTCCTGCTCATATACTCAAGAGTGTGAGGCCATTCAGTGGATTATGGTCAACCTATCATGGACCACACCCTTAAAGCAAACTTCTTTTTCCTCTCCCAGAAACCATCAACTGTCAATACCTCCTCTGTTAGAGGCTCGGAGCTCAGGAGCCCCCTACTCCCAATCCACATTGGAGTGTGGTCTGGTGCAGAATGTTTTCTAGCTGGGTTGATCTGCTACAAGTATGTTCTGATAAACCAAGGCTGTTGAGTTCATGAGCCCAGAAGTTATACCTCCTTTCAGTCTCTCTCAGCTACCTATTGTCAAATCTTTCTTGTGAGCTATCCTCAGACTAATGACCTTTTTTAAAATTATATTTGTTACATAAACATGCATGCACGCACACACACACACACACACACACACACACATACACACACACATGCACACAGCCATGCAATGCATAAGCATGCACATGAACATGTACATGTACATGCACAAATGTATAAATTGCTATTGTTTGTGTTTGTGTGTTGTGTTGTTTTGTGTATATGATTCAGAACTGACCACTCTGCACTGGACAACCAACAAGGGTCTCATTCTTGGGATAGGCTGTTCTCTTCACTGAAGTAAACAGTTACCTGTAGTTATTTATCTAGGTGTGGGACCTTTGGGAAATAGTCTCTGTTCTGAATTAACATGTCCATTGACATTGTCATTGCTCTGGTCTTGTTTATGCAGCCATTCTATGGAGGAGTATTTCACAGCAGACCCCTGCTATTCTAGCCTTTTACAGTATTTCTGCCCCACTAAAGGATTATTTTGAGTGATGTATACCAGACCTAGAAAGACAAATGCTGCATGTTCTCTCATTTGCTGTTCCTAGCTCCAAATCCTCAGCTGTGTATATACAACATGGAGAAACCAGAAAAACACAAAGGGAATATAGGAATGCTTAGGAAGGAAAAATAGCAGGATGCAGGTAGCATGAAGTGGGAAATGGAATGAAGAGGGTACTTCAACTGGGGAAAAGGCAAGGAGGTCAGGAATGCAGAAGGAGGGACGAGGGTACTGATGACACCAAGATAGTTTGATAAGTCCTCAAGGAATCATATCATCTCATATTTACCTAAAATTATATAAGCATATTTGTATTCATATACACACATGCTTGAACATGTGTACACACACACATACACACACAGAGAAGTTAAGCCAACGGGCTGATAATGCTCCTTACAACCACAGACTAACTAGAACCCCAGTACCAGGCATGATAAACCTCCCTTTAAAGGTAGTCCAAATGACTCTTCAAACAGTAGATTGTCAATGTAGCCCTTGGTTGCTTCTCAGGAGTTTAGCATGGGCCACTGTTACTGAAGATAGTACACACTTAGGACACAGGACTGCAAGGATTAGAGCTTGCTCTGACCGAAAAGCCTCTGTTTTTCAGTCTAGTCTCTATGGATCAAGGAAATCTTATCCAAGCTGCCAAGGGAGAGAAGCAACGACACAGCACTAACCAGCTGCAACACCTTCAAACCTGGACAATTACCATTATGGCAAGAGTACAGGAAATGACACACACACACTGGTAGTAACTAACAGCTGGGTAATCTGACTTAAGGTCCATTCAACAGGAAGGAAATTATGTGTGGCACTAAAAATCTAGCCAGCTTTCTGAGACTCTTTGTATTAACTGTTATGCATTGTACAGAGAGACTTTTCTGATGAGAACTGAGATCTGCAGTAACAATGGATGGAGAGGTACAATTTGAAAAATGTGTGATTTTTTAATTTCTTATTAAAGTCAACGAGTAGAAGCGTTTTTCTTTTAATGAATTCAAGCTCATCTTTCTTTTCATTGTAACCTAAAGTTTAATTTTCCTATTTGAAAACAGCTTTTGGTGTTTACCTAAAACTTCATCACCAAAGCCAAGGTTAGACAGGTTCTTCCTATAAATTCTTTTAGAAATTTTATAACTTTTCATTTTATATTAAGATCTATGGTCCATTTGAATTACTTAATAGTTTTTTATTTTAAAGCCATCCATTTATGTTATAAATCTCATGGAACTGGTTTTCACTACTCTTCAGTGTCACCTCTGTCCCAACAAAGTGTCCTTACATGACTTGCTCTATCTCTAGACTCTACTCTGGTCCCTCTGTGTGTCTGTCTTTGATTCTATGGCCCACCCCCACAGCACCTTAATTGATTTTGCTTTATAACAAGCTCGTACAGCTGGGCTTGGTGGAATATACCTGTAGTTTTACAAGTCTGATGGCTGAGGCAGGAGGATACCGAATTTGAGGCTAGTTTTGGTTACATAGTGGGATTTTGTCTGAAAAGGAAATGGAGGAAAAGCAGGAAAGAAAGCAAGTAATACATTTCTACATTCTTAAACTTTTGTTTTTAGGTGAAATTGAGAATTGACTTTCCATTAGAAAGGGGATTGGTTTGATAGCTTGGGTAAGGGTTCATGCAATGCCATGCCTGGAGACCTAAGTCCAAGCCTTTCCACATGATGGAAAGAGAGAACAGGTTCCCTTAAATTTTCTTCTCACCTAACATGGGTGGTGTGGCACACATTTACCTACACACAAACATACAAGTAGATAAATGTAAAGCATGCCAAATTATGCAAATAGCATTAAGTCTATAGGTTAATTATGGGTAATGTAATAATGTTCCAAGTCACAAATGTGATACAACCTTTCATTTATTTAGATTTTTTTCATGAACTCATCTTGACACTGTTTTATAGCTTTGGTTCTCAATTTGTGGGTTGAGGCCTCTTTAGTAAACCTCTATCTATAAAAATATGTACTTTACAATTCAAACAGTACCAAACAGTTATGAAGCAGCAACAAAAATAATTTTATGGCTGGGGGTGACCACAACATGAAGAACTATATTAAATGGTCTCAGCATTAGGATGATTGAGATTGATTTTGTTTGCCAAAGAACTGGGCATCTTCAGTTAGATTTGCTTCTAGGTATTTGGAATTTTCATATATTGCATGTGTGTATGTATAGATTTAATTTTTGATTGCTTATTTCTAGAATATAAAAATTAGTTTAAAGAATTTTGATTAGCACTTAGTGACTATTTATTCACAAAAACTTCCACCTCCAACCAGCCTCTAGATACCACATGGAAAATGGCTATCTTCCATTCTTCACTACCCTAAGTGTATTCTGCTCAAAGGGTCCAATAGAGTTAACTCATTCAGAATTTGGCCAAAAGGAGGTCCCCAGGAAGGGATTGGGGAGGGAAACATTCTTGCTAAAGTGCATTGTTCTGTTTTCTGCCAGGTCAAGTCTCTGAATAGAGAATACTGGTTCCTCTCAAAACAATATTCTATAGAGATTTTTCTCTAAAAGCATTCATTTTCTTGGACTTATAAGTAATGAAAATGCTAACACTGTAGAAACTAGAATACTTCATTATTCCTGTGATCCTTCTGTGGTCTGTCACAATTTCCTAGTAGTCTTCTGTGGTAAATAAACTCTATTTGAATGTTCCTAATCTACACAGTTCTCCCTTCTTAGCAAGGTTTTCATTGAGAGAGATACAGAAACTTCTTTCAGGAAGCCCATAAGTACAGGGATAGTAAGCCAAAACCTTATTAAAAGGTTTTAGAGAAAATCAGAATCATGGTACCACTGCTTTTGTACCTTGTTTCCTATCTCTCTGTATATTGGTCACAGGAGAAATAGCACTAAATGAGCATGTAGGATCTCTGCAAGGTGGTCCTCATCCTTACAAGACATTGTCAGCATGCTACTTCAAAGGCTGAACCCTGAGTAGGCCTCTCCCTTGTGTAAGGCCACGTGCTTACTTCGGAGCGGTGTATCACATGGGCATACTTCTATGGCCTCCCTTACTTTGATGGCTTTGCTTCTTGGTTTATAATGTCAGACATTCACGTATTCAGTGGCTAAACTGAGAATCAACAGGACTTTGCTCTCCTGCGTTCCTTTCTGTTGCTGTGATAAAATATTCTAGCAGAAGCAAGTTGAGGGAGTATAGCTTTACTTTATTTTCACAGTTCCAAGTTACAGTCCATCCCTATGGTGAAATTAAAACAGACACATACAACCATGTAATAAAACGAACAGAGAAAAATGAATGTATGACTATATCGATGGGACAGTTTGTTTCAAGCTCCTGCCACATGGATAGTGCTGAGCTGTCTTTATCCATTGAATTCAGTCTATGAAATGATGCTGCTTACATTGGGAGTAGACCCTCTCACCTCCAGTAATTCAGTTAAGACCAGCCTCTAAAGATTTGTCCAAAGGCTAATTTAATCTCAGTGATTCCTCACTTAGACTCTCCTCCCAGGTAAATCTAGATTATGTCAAGTAGACAATTAAAACTAGCCATCACACTGGCAAAGAAAGTTCAAATTTCCAACAGGTATAGATTACAGAGGAGATCAATTTCTGCCTTGCCTAAATGAATGGAATTTATTTTTATTAGTTTGCTTCTCATAAAAAAAAGTGTCTGGTCCATTCATGAACTTGGACCATAAAAACCATCAGGTTATCTTCTCTACAGTGGTAGACACTGAGCCCTGTGGAGTAACTGGGTCAACCTAGGTGTAGGACCATGCTTTTCCAATAACCTCTGTCCATGGTGCTATATATACTTGTCGCATATGCACCTCAAGCAACCACCAGGAGGGTGTAAAATTCTACATGGCTGATGGCGAAGAGTGTTTTTAAGCTGTGTGATAAATAATTTCAAGGCACACAATTCAAAATTTTGTGACTATTGAGGTCAATACACTGTCTTGATCAACGTAAAGCAGAAAAGTAACTTACTTGCAAGAGACTGAGCACTTTATATACTAATGAAGATCCATCCCTATGGTGAAATTAAAGACCCAGGCTACAGAAAATAACCTAGCCTCAGAGAACATTCTGGCTATGGGAATTGAGTTGTCACTTAAATGGTTGTGCAGTTTCTTCTATGAAATAGGATCCTCAAGCATTCATTTTCTTCTGGTACCTAGGCTTTACTCATCTCTTAAAAACAAAAACAAAAATAACAGCCAGTAAAACCAAACAACAACAACAAAACAAAACAAAAAAACCACCCCTGTAGTGAATTTCTATACAATATCAAAAGTTGTCTTTGGAGATGGTTGAATATGGATTTGACTCTTGATGCTGCATTCTCTACTAGTTACACAACCTTGGGCAGGCAGACATCATTATTTCTCAATGCTTCAGTCACCTTGAAGAGAGAAAACTTTCCATCAAAGTGTTTTATAAGGCCTGGGTATGCTGAGAGTTAGACTCCTCTGGTGACCTTCCCAGTAGCAGTAGGTGCTCAATATAAACAGTAGAATTGGGATGTTATCTGGAACATCGTAGTTGCTCTGGGATTCTGAGAGCAACTGAAATCCCTGCAGCAAAAATGGAATAAAATGAAATGTTCTCAAAGTACAGAGCAAATAAATGTTTTGCCAGGAAGTTCAGGAAATAAGGAGATGTGACTAATTCTCAAGGCAATAGGCAGTTCTTGATGAGTTGGTTTGCATCCATTTCTAGCAGTATCCTGTACTAGAGTAAAAGATTCTTCTGGTGGATGAGGCTTCTATTCTGTGCAGTTTCCTCTGTTGAATACAGAGCTTGGGGAACAATGGCATACTCAGGTGTCTGAACTAGACAGGGATGTGGAGTTCCACATCTATCATTTTGGGCTTGACTTTAGAAACCCTTACTTACTCCTACTCTTTGTTTCTCTATCTCAAAAGAAAGAGGGGTGACTAGAAAGTAGATCATGAGTGCTACCCACCTCCACCCTGGTCCTCACATAGCATCCACTGTGAATTCTTTCTGGCCACCTGTCTTACTCAGCCCTAGCCATCTTTGGAATGGTGCTCTGGTTTCTGTGAGTTGGTCTATGCTAGTTGATGAAACAGTCCGTACTTACACTAGTAAGCTCATTGTGCGTGTTCTCTGCATGTTTCCTGTGAGTGCTGTACCATGATTCACTCTCACAATAATGCTAGGTCGCGGTCTCATGCACAATTCACACATGGAGAAATGTCGTAATCTCATAGTTTTAGAGAAAAACAATTAAACCAGGAGCTGTTGCTAATCCTGAGTAAGTCTTAACTGAGAGCAGGAGGAAGAGAATTTCTGACCATGCATCTCCTTCCTCAGGAGAGTGCTAGAAAGATGCTTCTGCCTCCATCTTTTCAACCAAGGCCATACACATGTCTGCTACAGGAAGCATGTCAGAATCCTTTGTTCAGAGTGACAGCAGTAGAAAACCCACTGCTTTTGGACCATATGCACAGAAACCCAGTGGGCGCAAATGTTTTCTGCTCTGCATCAGTTCTGAACAGCCCCTTACCTCAACTCATATTTGAGGATCCATTCTCATCCACTTGCCTCCCTTATAGAAGTGGGAGTAGGGGAGACCTATCTGAAATATGTCTAAGACTATAAACCCTATTGCTCAATGGTTGCTTTTAAGGGTGAAACATGCATAGGGAGGAATATTGGTCACATGACTTACCGTTGAGACAAATGATCTCTGAATCATCTTTGACTTGAGACGTTGTAATATTTTCTCAGCTTAGAAGGAGGCCGTGAAGTCAGTATATCAGCATGCTCCTCATCCGTGAGGAAAATTACTTGTGGACATTTTTAAGGAAGGGAGAGTTTATTTTTCTCATTTGTCATCATGAACGGTATGGTGGAATTGAGTCATAGCATCATATTGGGTTGGGGTGGGGGCAGCAGAGAAAGACCACTTGGGAATACCAGTTGGCTAGGGTGATGTCATCCATATTTGCAATGGGTCTTCTATCTTCGTTAGTCCTCTCTGAAGTTCCCTCACAAACATACTAGCTATGCTTTACGAATTTCCTAGGTGATTTTGAAATCAATCCAGATGGTAGTCGAGACTGTCATAGCTAGCCACGAACATCTTATTCCATGCTCCCTCTAGCTGTTCCCACACACATCATTTATCCCTTGGGGACTGATTGTAACTTTGGATAGTTTGAGCTTTGTCTATGTCTTTTTCTGTCTCAATCCATTTTTGCTTACTCTGTATCTTGCTAGGTCCCCCTTTCTTTGGTATTTACGTCACAGGGAGGAAATTCAATTGGCTCATTGCCAAGTTCTGGCTTTCCAGTGGCACTCTGTTCTCTGAATGTGGTGTAGATGCCTTCTTTCTTGTTCTATGATGCTCATTTGCTCCATCTTTCTGACTGGTTGGCATGTGGTAATGGCAAAGGGAAGAATTGTAGGCTCTTTGAGTCAGTGATATATACCTTTCATATTAAATGTGCTGTTTTCACAGAGCATGATCTATTGCACTGTATCTTATCTGTACAACCTTGTAAGGTAATTGTTCCTCATTCTTATTTTATATGTAAGAAACAGGCTAAGTCAGCTAAAGTGATTCTCTCAGCTTACAAGTCATGGAGCTGGCTTTTAAAGTTGGGATTTCATTAGTAAAATACATAAATAAGAGGGGACATTTTGAGAGTCTCAGAGAGAATTGAGTATATTTGCAGTCAAATTCGCAAAGAAGAAGCATTTCCTTTTTTAAAAAAATGCATATTTTTAAAATTTTATTCTTTGCTTGTATATTAAATCTACCAAATTTTGCCTTCCCTCATCTCCTCCTAGTACGTCCCTCCAGTTTCCTCTCTCCCCCAAATCCACTCCTCCTCTACTTCCCTTCAGAAAAGAACAAGCTTTCCAGGGATGTCAACCAAACATGGCATAAGACTAAGCACCTCATATTAAGGTTGAATGAAGCAACCCAGTGGGAGGAAAGGATCACAGAAGCAAGCTCAAGAGTTGTAGACAGCCTCTACTTCCATTATTAGGAGTCCCACTAGAATACCAAGCTATACAACCATAACTTATATGCATAGGACCTAGGTCAGACCCTTGCAGGCTCCCTGTCAATTCAGTCCCTTTGAGAACCTATGAGCTCTGGTTAGTTGCTTCTGTGGGTTTTCTTGTGGTGTCATTGACTTCTCTAGCCCCTATAACCATGAGAAAGAAGAATGTCTGGTTTGAGTGAAGATATGGGGACACAGCTGTCATTCTGTGTTCCTTTAATATACAATTTCCTGCCCTTCAGTTCCCATGAGGAAAGTGCTATTTTTGTGAAGACAGATGGAGAGACGTCATTCCTATTACAGTTCTTGTTTCTGCCATCCCTTTTGATATTAACCTGCATTTGACTTTAATGTTTCTGCCACAGCCTCTGGGCCTCAGGCTGGTATGACTTTCTCCTGGGTCTTGAGCAGAGAAAGATATAAGGAAAGTAGCCTTTAAGAGTTTCCGGATTTCTTTGGGAAATTTAATCAAGGTGCTCCGTCCTTTGTGGTATAGAGGTTGGGATGGAAGAAGATAGCTGAAAGATTGTAGCAAGGAGTAAGTAAGCTGAAAATAAGATACTATTTGGGAAAAGTGAAAGGCAAGATTGGAGAATATTGTATTCTCTTGTATATGCTTGTATATACTATGTATATAAGTACTAAGGAATTCTATGTACTATACTGAGACATTTAGATGATTTTTAAAAAAGTTTTATTGCAATATGATAAGAAAAGTTACATGATTTCAATTTATCTGAATTTGTTAACATATTTTAAGTAAATAGAATTAAATTACATTCTTGTTTTCCTTTTGTACCCCAACTCCTCCCAGAGGCCCCTTTTCAATACCTATAATATCTTTTTTATCATATTCTTTAAAATTTATAAAATATTATAACAATAAAAGTGAGTATTATAAAAGTTGTTTGATATAAAACAACAATCAATTTAACAGTCTTATGTAGATGCTTGTCTACAGCAATACTGAAAATACAAATCTTTTTCTCAATATAAATTTTTAAATAACTTCAAGCGTATTAACTATATATTTCAAAATAATACATCACTACTAATATTTTCTGAAATGAACATAAATATAAAAAATGTTTTTGTTTGTTTGTTTTGTATTTAGTAGAGCTTGAGATCTTGGCTCTTACTTTGGTAACTTGATATGAGAGTTACAAACATCAAGCAAAGCATTCAGTCTCACTCTTTGTTGTTCTCTTACAAGCCCCCTTTCAATTTAATTGTCTACATTACTTTTGGGTATATAAATACTTTTAAAATATGTAAGGTGCTCTGAAAACAATAGTACACTGTAAAAACATGAAATAAACAATACTACTAATAGAGAGGCTGAGATAGGAGAAGTAAGATCTCAAGACCATTATATTGTATGCAACAAGACACTGTCACAAACTAACAAGCTGAAAGTGTATATGGATTATATAATATTGGACCTATTTCTCCAATTACAAAATTAGAGAGACCATTGGATGACAATAAACAAATTTCTAATTCCTCATGTTTTTGGATTTCAATCGATTAGGATAAGTTGGTAATATTAATTTTCATATTAATATATTAAGAAAAACTAGTTGTTACTTCCTGTTGTTTTTGTTGTAAGAGGTAGAATTAGGCTTGTGTGAATTTGTTGAAAGATTACTTTCTTGCTTCTTCTAGGGTGTAGTTTTGCTCCTTATGTTCATGTTTTCCATCTATTATCCTTTGTAGGACTGGGTTTGTGGAAAGATATTGTGTAAATTTTGTTTTGTCATGGAATATCTTGTTTTCTTCATGTATGGTAATTGAGAGTTTTGCTGGGTATAGTAGCCTGGGCTGGCATTTGTGTTCTCGTAGGGTCTGTATGACATCTGCCCAGGATCTTCGAGCTTTCATAGTCTCTGGTGAGAAGTCTGGTGTAATTCTGATAGGCTTGCCTTTATATGTTACTTGACCTTTTTCCCTTACTGCTTTTAAAATTCTTTCTTTGTTTAGTGCATTTGGTGTTTCGATTATTATGTGATGGGAGGAATTTCCTGGTTGAGTCTATTTGGAGTTCTCTAGGCTTCTTGGATGTTCATGGATGTCTCTTTCTTTAGGTTAGGGAAGTTTTCTTCTATAGTTTTGTTGAAGATATTTGTTGGCCCATTACATTGGGAGTCTTCACTCTCTTCTATACTTATTATCCTTAGGTTTGGTCTTCTCATTGCATCTTCTCTTTGCTGGATGTTCTGGGTTAGGAGATTTTCCATTTTGCATTTTTTTTCACCTTTGTGTCAATGTTTTCTATGGTATTTTCAGCCCCTGAGATTCTCTCTTCTATTCCTTGTATTCTGTTGGTGATGCTTGCATCTATGACTCCTGATATCTTTCCTAGGTTTTCTATCTTCAGGGCTGTCTCTCTTTCTGATTTCTTCATTGTTTGCATTTCCATTTTTAGATTTTGCATGGTTTTGTTCATTTCCTCCACCTGTTTGATTGTGGGACTGGCTGTGGAGCTTGCACCCAAGGTCTGCTCAGGGTACTAGCCCAGACAGACTGGAAGAAATCTGAGCCACTGGGCTGGCAGAGTTCCTGTGTGCCTGTTCCTGCTGGTCCCAGTTTCTCCCAGTGTTGGGACAGATATTGTGCCCTCCTCTCCTCTGATCCTGGGTGTGTTAGAGTGCCTGGGAGTGGAGCTTCCTCTGGGTGTTGTGGGACTGGAAGGCAACATTCAGATGATTTGAGACCCTACTTGTCTATTTACTTGGTGGAGTGAGGGAGAGGGGATACTTCTTGGAGTTCAGTGGAAGTAAACTTTCAGAAGGAAGTGAGTCAAGAGATGAAGCCAATGCTGACACACTTAAGCATAGACACTGCCTGTAAACTCCCCCGCCCTGTTCCCTACAGTGTGAAAATAGATGCTGCTCAGAAACACTATTGCAAGCTATTTCATTGCTTTATCCATGCTTATTACATTGGAAGTGGCCCTTCTGTCTTGCTGACTTTTGGCCCTCCTGAGGAAGTTCTATGCCAGTTTCATTTCTTCTACAGTTTAGTCCAAGTGACATGTAGCTTGTACTGATCCCAAGTTCCTCAGAAGAACACTTCACTTTCAGTATGACTAAGGCAGCACTGGAGGTGGCACGGTCTGAGTGTTTGTGTCCTCTGTGGTAGTGATGTTGCAACTGAATCCCTAGTACATCAGTACTGAGGGTGGAGCTTTAGGCAGGGATTAGGCACTGAGGGCACCACACTCATTGATGAGTTTAGCACCGTCTTAAAAAGAGTGGAAGGAATCATCTATAGTCTTTGCCCAGTTGTTTCTTTTGTCATAAGAGGGGACATCTTTTCCCACTGGAGAATGTACAAGAGAATCTAGGAAGTGGCCAAATTGGAAGCAGAGATTGGGCTATTGGCAGATATGTAAACCCAGTAAAACTTTCATTTTGACTTCCTAACCTCCAAAAAGTCAAAAGATATATTTTTATGGTGTATGCTATCTATGCTATCCAGTCTCAAGTATTTTAATAAAGCATCCTTTTCCTTAAAGGAAAAGGGTTTGTGTCCCATTTTCTAACATCCAGGACCTCTGATGGTAATATGTTCTCCAAAGAGATATGCTGAGAACCGCCTCTCTTTTTCTACAAAGAACTTCCATGAGAGTCAAGTCTGATCAAGCTGTTCCCCAACTCCCTGGTTTTTGTAGACTAATGTTTCACATCTTACTGACATCTAGGAGGCAAATCAAATTTTGACCCAGAGACTACTGTGGTAAAAATCTCTCCACAGGAGTTTTTGTACTAATCTATGCAAGCCCCATATACAGAGAGCCACCTAAATTCTATGGACTGGTTGGATCCTTTAATGAATATCTTCTCATATTTACTCACCGGGGTCTCAAGTATCCCATGTCTTAGGCTTGAAGGAGAGAGAATACTACAGTTAAGTTTCTTATTTTATGCAATTTACATTCTAAAGGAAAAAGAGACATTAACCTAACTAGTAAATAATTGTAGTTAACCCTCTATTTTTAGATGTTCCACATCCCTAGATTCAGTCAATCATACACTGAAAATATTTAGGAAAATCTTTGTGCTGAAAGTGCACAAACAGTCTCCAATCATATTCTTTACATCAGTTACAATGTAGCAACTAATTGTATAGTGTTACATTGCAGTAGACAGCATAAGCAATCAAGAGATGATTTCAAATCTTCAGGAAAGTGTGCACAGGAGTTATATCTGAGTAATATGCTAATTTACACAAGAGACTTAAACATCTGAAGATTTCAGCATCCATTGTGGATCCCTGGATCAATCTTCACTGTATATTGATGGACAGTCAACATATGACATATTTCAGTGAGTAATATTCTAAAGAGATTTCATGTCTGATAAACAAATAGAGAAAAAATAACACAAAAACAAATAGAGAGCACTGAACGCCTTGGCTCAAGAGAAAGAATAAGAGAGGCAGGACTGAAAAGAGGACATTCAACAGGGTTCTGGATTAGAGGAGGTAACATGTGTCTGCAGAAGGAGGCAGACCCTAGCTTGGAGTGACATAAAAAACTACTGCTACATAGGACTATGAAAGCTCCTGATGTTTTAACGAGTACATTCAGCAGAGAAATAGACACAAAGAGATCATCCACAGCACCTGACCCTGTTACTCACTTCACAGATAACATGCAGAGTGATGCCTATTAGGAAAGTGCAGTATGAATTTAGAGCATATAACTTATCTAGGGTCTATAAATCAGTCTCCCCATCTCCAGGGTCTTTCTTGTTGTCTCTGATCCATGTCTAGAAAGTCTCTAAGATGGAACATAGGCAATTACCAAATACAAAATCATTCTATTAGTCTGTCCATTGAAACCTTCTGGAATACAATGGTATTTGATCCTGCCACATTTTTGTTGAGCCAGAGACCTAAGAATGGGCACAGAAATCTTCTAAAAAGATAGTTATTGTATTGTTTAATTATGTATATGTGGGTAGATATGTATGTATGTGCAGATGACCATGGAGGTCAAAAGAAGTCAAGTCTGACATGGGTACCAGGGACCAAATCCCAGTCCTCTGCAAGAGCAGTTTGCACTTTTAATGGGTGAGCCACCCCAAGGTCCAGAAATCTTAACTTTAAAGAGTGAATCTGGTAACAGGTCACACAAATGACAGAAGCTCTGTTATGCAGACACTATTATGCAGCCCTTATACATTTTTGTCTCTAATGAAAGGCAGTGCCTGTTACTTCAGCTCAACTGCTTAGGAATCCTTTCTTTTAGACAGCAGGACATTCTACATTGGCTGTGGATGCTGGAGAATAAATGGCTAAGCATTTCATGTTTTGCTATGGCTGTTTTGTTTTGAAAATGAGGGACAGTCTTCTACTGCAAAGCACAGGTTTCTTCCCTGGCCTCAGTTTCCAGATCAGGCTCCCTTGAACTTGTGATCTTACCAAATCAAGCTTGCCAAATGCAGGGATTCCAGGCCTGTTTCACCATGACATCTGTTACACACAGCTTTCGTGTTTAAAAATATGGGCTGGGAATAGACTTGGAGAGAGTCTACTTATTTAGCTTCTTTCAAAAAGAAGGACTTTGCAAGTAAAAGTCTGGCTTTTATAGACCATCTCCACTATCTGAAAATCATTTATTCTGAGCCAGAAACCAGTGACCATGGCTCAGGGTTAGAGATTCGAGGACAAATTCCTCGACAAGTTCTATGACAAAAGAAGGTTCAATAAAGAAAGTCAGGAATCAATGTGTTTACAAACTGCATAGCTGGGATTATGACCAGGTGGGCTCCAGAGAGGTAGAGATGTTTATACTATTTAAATATTATCTTTATCACATTCTTGGCTGGAGAGCTGAAGGAGGGAGTTAGGCAGGTATGTCAAGGTTAAGAGTTTTAGGGAAGGCCTAGAGGATGTAAGGTCAGATACAGAGGTTGATTATAAATGGCTCTTTAAAGGGAATAAAGATAGCAAAGGGTAATTTTGGTACCTGACCTACAACAAACACTTCATTGCTGTAGTCAAGATGTTGTACTGAGTGAAGGTCAAGTGGTATGTAAAGTCTTTGATACAGATGCAGCTTCTTTGAGATCTTCTCAAAGGGCAGAAGCAGCAGAAGTTGAATTTGGTTTCTCTCAAATGTGAGTGAATGTTATGGCCACTGTGCCAGCCCTACCTGCCCTACCTAATGCTTCTTATTTTAGGAGAAGCCCCTCCAGGTCACAGATTCAAGATGTCTCTTTGCTGTCTCTGTTTCTAGGAATGGCAAAGCTCTCCATCTTTATTAACATGGTCACCAACTTTACTCTGGGTTCACCCCAACCCCTGTGTGCTTGGATCTGCAACAGGAGCCTGTTCCCAAGTGCTTCAATCTCTTAGTCCTTCTTCTGGATGTTTCAGCTGGTTTATCTTTTCATTTATCTGCTGTCTGCCCATTTCTCCCATGAGCCATTCACAAATTTATTAACAGATTATTTCCTACCTGCAAAATAAATCTCTCCCCATGTCAGTAGCTATCAGTTCAAGTTCAGTTAGTGATAACCCTTTGGTCTTTTGCAAACAGTTTTTCATCCCATTAAGAATCATAGTAATTCTTTGCAACACACACATATTCACAAATACGCAGCAGTGGGCTAAGGCATTTATTTATGAGGCTGTGATAAGTACAAGTGTCTTTATTGTGAAGGAAGGCTTTCCTAAGTATTGATAAATCAAAAAAACAAAATTGAGGCCATTCTCTGCCAGTCTCCACATTCCACATTGACTAGGCATAGACTAGGAGTAAGTGATGGCTGCCGAAATAAAAAGCTGCTTTGTATAAGAAGTGGAAAAAGGTTTCCGTTTGTGAAGGAAAAATCCACAAGAAAGAGAATGGAAAACCTAGTAATTCTAGCTCCCACGGAAGGGTGAGTCCTGACATCATGAAGGGTTCTGCTTCTTTCTTATAATCATCTTTCCTTTTACTATCTGGCCCACATCTACATGTAAAAGCCTTCCACTAGCATAAGGGCAGGTCAGCTTTGTCTCTGTTTTACCATTCAAATCTCACTATCTTCTGAGAATACAACTCCAAGAAAATGACTTTGCTTGCTTGTTTATTATTTATTTATTTATTTATTTATTTATTGTATGTGTATGTATAGATGTTCTCATGAGTTTGGACACAATTTTGCATACAGGTATGTATGTATGTGTAACTGTAATACAGGTCAGAACAGTGCAGAGTTTCCTCCATCTTGTATTTTTGCTGAAGCTCTTTTAGGTTTTACTAGAATTTGATCTTCTTGATGTAGAGTTCTGTGGAAAATTACTCAATGCTAGGAATCTGAGGTCAAGATGCCCCAGCTAACTTATGCTAGCTTCTGTTAAAATGCCTGCCCGTGCAGAACCTCCCACTCCAGCTAACTACATATCTTAGTTTCCGTTAAACTGATTGCTTGCTGATAACCTCTTTCCCCTCCAGCTGCTGAGTAAAAATATCAGTACGTGATTTTTGCCTTTAAAAACCCTTTACCATAAACAATTAGCACTTTACTTGGGTTCTAAATTCCTGAGTGTAGTCCCAGCCAGCTGGAATAAAGACTTTCACTTGCTATCATCTATGTCTGAGTGGTTGTATGTGGTGGCCCTCTATAACAACTCCATGTGGAGGCCTGAATTTGCATAAGGAGTGTTCATCATTCTCCAGCTTATTCACTGAGGTAGTGTCTCTGAGATCACCCACTCAGCTGGTCTAGTGACTTAGCTTGCTCCAATGATCATCACCTCTGCCTTCTGGAATAGCACTAAAATATAACAGGCAGGATACCATAGCCATCCAGCATTTATGTAACTTCTAGGGATCTGAACTTCAGTGCCTACATTTGCACACTAAGTGCTTTATCCACTGAGCCATCTCCCCAGCCCCGCAGGGTCTACGTTCTACTCATAGGAGCATGGGAAATGGCCCACTTGCTCTTGACTGGTGCCTTTGGTTCTCAAGGGGCTGCCATGTGGCCACACAATCCCCCAGAACTTCTTCGAGGGACTACTCCACTGTTTGTGAAAACATAGCCCTATTCTCCTGCTCCCTTTCACCTAGGAGTGTCCAGTAGTCTTGCCTCCTCATCCTTTCTATGATGACATTGATAATATGAAAACACTCGGCTATTTTATACACCTAAAAACACTTCCATTCAGCCTCTAATAACCAGAAATGAGAGGAGAGGGGAGAAAATACAATGAATAAGCAAAAAGGAAATGGAAACAAGATTTTAAAAAATATTCTTAACTTAGTTATCACTTAGTTACCATGATGTTTTTATTTTGCAATGGAGCACTACTTGGGAACTTACTGTGTGTGGCTATCACATGAGTGTTTTCTCATTTAACCCTCACTATAACCCCATAAATGAGGAAGCAGAAGTTCATAGCAAGGATAGATCTTGCAGAATGCTGTCCATGCTTCTATTGATCCTGCCAATTTCCATGTGTTGTCGATGGGATTCAGGCTCATTTAAATTAGTTATTTTGAACCATGAAATGTACCCTAGTTTTTTCCTATCATATGTTAGCTATTATCATTATTATATGATATGCCTTAGGAGAGATAGTTATGGTAAATGCACATAATGCAGGTTTTAACTTAATAAATATCATCCCAAATAACATGTTTAGAGGGGTAGGCCGAACTCCACTCTGTTAGTTGTTACACAATAAAATATTGTGTCAAACAGAGATGTTCATTCATTCAACAAATATCTGTTGGTAGTTCAGGCAGAAACAAAAGAATAACAGGAAGGGGAGTTATCCAGAACAGAGTCCTTGATGTTTTCTTAACATCAAGAGAAAAACAGAGCTCTAAAGCAGGGCAGTCATTTGTTTGAAGTTGAATAAGTAGCTGCCTGAAGAGCCTACCTTTGAACCTATGTTTGCTCCCTTGGATCATGGGATTCTACTACACCACTGGGCTGCTCTAATGGAAGGTTCTGGATGTCTGACAGTTGATCTGGAAACTTCTAAGAGTTGGGAAATGAGGATGAGGAATCAGTGAATGAGGATGAGGCTAGTTGTATTCCTTTTAATCTTAAAGTGCAAAATAATTGATTAAATGAGTCTGCATCCCAAAGTAGTCTTCTAGATCTGATTTTAGAAACACATTTGCTGTTAAGGAAGACTGAGTTTTTTCCTAGCAATTCAAATATCTCAGAATAAGTTGTCCAGTGGGTTCTGTATAAGTCACATGCTCACACTGGATCTGTAGCTCTGCAGGTTTAATAACAGTGCTCATTGTAGGATATAGTTGGCATAGAGGGAAGAAGATCTCATCCAAAGGTTGTGAAGTTTCCAGTTAAATGGAGTAGAATAAGAGAAGAAATAGATGCTCAAATGAATCATACTTGACATTGCTTTTTTCTTTCAGACACTTTTTGTTGCTCTTTTCCTATAACTAACCTAATTTATGCTCACTATTAGAAAAAATGAGAAAATTGAAAATTTGCTAAAATTTGTCATTCATACTTAATCTGTGTAATATATTAAACACAATTACACGAAATACCTTAAGATGTTTTAACTTTTACTAAAAGGATTTCTGAGTATAATTCACAGTACATTTTCATATGTGTTTTAGGAGACTTGATCAACAATTTCTAGCAAGGCCAATGGTATTTTCTGAGAAACAAGTAGGGAGAAGATCCAGAGATATATTAGCATGTGTCATTTGCTGGCAAACGGAACCCAATGGGAGAGGAAACAGTAAGGGCTGAAGGGACATAGCAGCAAAAGGATTTTCAAGTTTTCAGGACAGCCACAGCCATTTAGGTCTGAATTTAAGAGAGATAGGGCATTCCAGCTAAATCTGTCTTGGATTATCAGTGGGGAAGTTCATGAGAACAATTGTTTCCCTTCTTGTTAAGGAGGTACAAAGGATATTGGATATTTAGGACTTTTAGACCTTCTTCATCTCTGGTACCAGAAGTATGGGGAGTATGATAGTATCTGAGGTATCAGGAGATAGCTGTCTTGGTCAGACTTAGTGATGGAACCACTAATGGAACCCCCTTACCCATGGTAGAATGATTAAAGACAGTGGCCATCAGCAAGAGATCAGAGAAGGGAAAGGCAAAAAGAAAAAACAATGCCATTTATGAGCTTCAATTTCTGACTTTCTGGAGAACATTTCAGGGATGTTCTAGGACGTTCATAAATGTCTGATGAGTCTTTTCCAGGTAAAGTGAGATTCTAAACACTTTTGTGACATATTGCTTTCAAGTGCCCTAGTTCAAAGCAGGGAACTCACGCTCACTCGCCATGTCTAGAATTAAACCTCACCATTTTGTCTGAACACTGTATAATCAGAGACATATAATAGCCTTTATTTAGTTTCCCATTTCCTACTGTCTGGATAGCATCCTGCTGTTCATTATAATATGTTCTGCAACAGTGAACAATGACCCAGTAGGCTTTTTCTTGTGTTCATGCTAATTTGTAGCTATAATGTAAGTGAGAAAAAATAGAGCTGTTTCCCTCAGAAATGAACAGATTATCGTTATTGAATGGTGATTGTCATTATAAATATTTACTGAATAAATTAATTCAGTCAAAAATGATATCCACATATTAGTTTTTAAATAATCTTTTTGTTTAAAAACATATATATGCATATATTGTTTCTTTTTTTAATCAAATCTCCTTCCATTTCCTTTTCTCCAATTCTTCTGCTACATTCCCCAACTTTTCACTTCCAACTTCACATGCTTTTAAAACAAACAAACAAACCAAACAACAAACAAATAAGTCCTCTTATGGTAGCTACATGTGCCTAGGTATAGGACCACTTACTAGAGCATAAATAGCTTCTTAAGGGCTGCATTCCTGAGACAGACTGATTCTTCCCCAAGCGGGCATCCATTGCAATAGCTCCTCAGGTAGGAAGAAAGGATTTCATGGGTACCTTCCCCATCCACATGGCCTTTTAGTTGGCTTTATCTTGTCCAAGTCTTGTGCATGCAGTCATGCCCACTGTGAGTTCATGAGTACAATGGGCCTGTCCCATTAATACTGTATCACTGCAGATGTCCACTACATCTGGGTCTTGTGCTTTTTCTGTCCCATTTCCCATGATGACCTCTGATCCTTGGAGGGAGGGAATGTAAATTAGATGTCCCACTGAAAGATGACCACTCCATGGTTTCTTATTCTCTGCATTTTGTAGGTCTCTGTTAATTGACATACACTACAAAAAGAAGCTTCTCTAGTGAGAGATGAAAGGCGCAATGATTTATTGATATAAAGAATAGAACTTAAGGTACAATTCATTTTTATTTTATTTAGCAGAATCATAGTATCAGGTTCTCTCTGAAAGTATATGTCCTATTAGCCATGGGCTCTGGATCCAGTTTACTATGCCAAGCATGAGTTTTTTCTTATGGGAAGAACTTTAAATCCAAGCAGAATGTAGTTGGTTACACCTATAACATTTATGCCACTATTGTAGCATCAGACAGATACTGTTAGGACAGTTATTATAATAACTCACACAGTTCATAGCTGGATAATCTGTTTATGACTTTTCTCCTTTGGGTAATATGTATAGCACTTTCCAGCATTGTGAAGGTAGCCGGTAGAAATGAAGCTTTTAAGTTGATACCAGCTTGGTTTTTCTTATGTCTTGTGATTCAAGTATATGATGTCTTCAACAATAGATTCCCATATTATGTTTATGGGTAGTAACACAGAGCAATGGCAATATCCTGTAGTGTCTGAGGGGGCAGTCTATGGAACCCCATTGACCAATACCTACAAAAGAGGTAACACATACCCAGGACTAGGCTTTTTATTTGTTAGTCTATGGTGCCTGGTTGAGGCAGTGTTTCTCTGTTACAGGGTAATTGTATTGAAACTTCTCTTATATAGACATATTTTAGGAAGCTTCTACATTAGTAGGTTTCCTCATAGCTTTCTCAAAGACATTCAGTGTTAGTTATGTCTTCCTGTACTTCCTCCTCTACCCTGCCTTTCTCTACCAACCCATTTATCCCTATCTGTTCCATTATTTCCCCCATCATGCAACTTAAGGCTTTTCTATATGTACTCCAACTTAAACATGTATGTCTAAAGATTCAAAGATAGCATCCACGTATAAGAGAGAGAATGTGCCATTTGTCTTTATAGGTCTGGGTTACCTTACTTAAAATATTTATGTTTTAAATTGGTGTGTGTGTGTGTGTGTGTGTGTGTGTGTGTGTGTGTGTGTGTGTGCATGTACGTGTGCATGCCACTGCCCACATGTGGAGAGATGAATGGACAATTTTCAGAAATCAATTCCCTCCTTCTACCTTGTTTGTGAAACAGGGATTCTCATGTTGTTTCTGCTCTCTCTGTGCATTCCAGGCTAGTTACCTCATGAGCTTGAGATGGATTCTCATATCTCAGCCTCCTTTATTACCTTAGGTGATCTGAGATTACAGATGTTGACTACTGCCTTCGGCTTTTTATATCAATTCCAGAGAATTTGTTGAGAAAATGTTTTGAGACATCTCCCTGGTCACTTTTTTTTAAATGAACTTCATCATCCACATAGAAATAGTAAACATTGTGACATATACACACATGCATTTAAAATTACATGTAGATACATAGAGCACAGATATTTATTGTTCTTTATTTGTTCTGTGGGGAGTTTTAAGTGACAGTGCTAGACTAATGCATTGGATTTGGGGTACTAAGTTTCTTTATATATTATTACCTAATCCTCAAAAGAACTTGTTTCCTAATGGTATCAGTCATAAGCATCTTTGCTAACTTGACAATAGCATCTACCTTCCTGCCAGATTAAAGTGTAGTTCTTTACATGTAGTTGGTACATCTATGCATTAAGAGCTCCATGATCCACAATATGAACTTATGAATGGAAGATTGCCTTCCTTCATGAGCAAAAGTGTGAAAAGTCTCGAAATCTATGCTATTAGCAGGATTCCTGTTGCTTTGGGAGCAGGGTTCTTACATGCTGAGTGTTTGGACAGCCCAAGGTCTGGTTGCTTTTCTGGAACAGATAGACTGCCAGGGTGAGTGGCCACTGTAAAGTGACCAAAACTGTAACACAAGAAATTTACAGAATGGATAGAGGGTCTGTGTTGCGCTGGTAGAAATGTTGGGATGATGGATGGGCTAGGAGAGGCTAGATAAAGGAACAGGAGAGAACATGATGAACCTAACAGTTCTTTGTAAGAGAACTGTTTGCTGGGGACAGAGAACAAAGAGGGCCAGAAAGAAGGGGAGGTAAAGGTAAATGAGGAGATTTTAATGGGGAGAAATATTTTTTTTTTTGGTAAACTTTAAAAAAAAAAGCAGCAGATGAATTATATGAGAGGAATCAGAACAACAGGAACTCAAACAGGAAATTTTTGTGTTCAACAGATCTTAACTAGTAAAAATGCTTCTATTCAGATAAAAATGTTGAAGTCCACTCCTACCTTTACTTCCTCTTCCCTGCCCTCCTGACTAGCTTTACTATGAATCTTGGCACATATTCACCACACATATTGGCACTGGACCATTTTGGAGACCTAGTGTGACCACAGGATTCTTGTTACATGGACTACAACAAAAAACCAGTCAGCATGATGTACCCTAGGAGGGAAGCATTCAGAAGACTGATTGCAAAGGTGATGTCAGGGAGGTACTGTTTACAATTAAATGCCTGCTGTGGTCATTTCCATATTTACCAGCCCATTTTAACTTATAACTAATAATGCTATAACTTATGTTTGGAAAGACTTACTCTGGCTGCTCTGTTGAAAAAATTAAAGTAAAGATCAGCAAGTGTATGGCCTTGAGGAGAGTACAGGGTAAAAAAGAACAAGAATCTGGATCATGCCTTAGTGGTGGGGCCAAGAGATTTCTTGTTGGATTGGACAGTGATTCTGAAAAACATAGAGATGTCTGAACTGATTAGAAGTCAGGTTTGTGCTTGAGAAACTAAAAGAATGGATTATTTGTTAACTGAGATGGGGAGACTGTGGGATGAACAATTGGGGTTACTGAAGATAGACACATAAGTTTTTAGCATATATATGCTCTTTTAAACCACACAGGGAATGAAATCAGCAAGGAAGGAATGCAGACGAAGAGAGAACAGGATTGGATTTGAGGAGTAGCTGTGACATTAGGATCTAGAATTGAGTAAAGGACCCCACAAAGGAGACATAGGGAAAGGAGGCTTGTTCTGTTGGAAGAGACCATAATGGCTAAGCAATATGGCCTGAGCAAGCTGGGTTGACCAGCATTCTCAGTGCTCTGAATGGTTGTCACAGGGCAGTGTCCTTGGAAAATAGACCCTGAGACAGATTTTCAGAAAGAGGGTTTTAAGGTAAATTCTTAGGAACCACACCCAAATGAGAACAAAGGACATTTGGTCTCTAGCTACTCAAAGACCTCCTGGGTTGACACAAAGATCATAGCCTTCACAATCTACTTGTATCAGCCACTGGGTAAGATTATCCTCTAGAAAGGCTATATTATCTTGGGTGAGATTCCTGTGTGTGTGTGTGTGTGTGTGTGTTTTGTTTTATTTGAGACAGGGATTGTCTGTATAGTGTTGACAGTCCTGGAACTCTCTCTGTAGACCAGGTTGATCTCAAACTCAGAAATCCACCTGCCTCTGCCTCTGCCTCCCAAGTGCTGGGATTAAAGGCATGCACCACCACTACCTGGCTTGGGTGAGATTCCTTTTGAAATTCCTGGTAAGAGATTCAAATGTGAGAAGCCAACACTCTTCAGGCTGCTATAGGGATGAGTCCTGTATCTTAGAAAGGAGAACTACACTTGCCAACCAGATCACTCACATGGGGTAACAGTGTCAGAGAGAGAATTCACCAGCATTGAGGTTCTCTGTTGTCATGATATGAGTCCTCTGGGACCGAGTAGTAGGGACAAGAGCCAGCCTGCAGTGTAGCAAGGATAAATAAATAGAAGAACATTGGAGAGAAAGCAAATCCACAGGACCACCTATTAATATACTGTCTTGTTTTCTTCACTGCCCTATCCTAACTTCAAACTCAGAGCCATCTTGGATCCATCTCCTGGTACTAGGATCAGAGGTCTGTGCCACCAGACAGGTTCCATGTGTTTCAGTGGAAATATGAGCAAAGCCATACTATGATTGCTAAAGTAGGAAATGGTATTAGAGCAAAGGCAGTGTGTCAGAATCGCAGTGGTGCTGATGCTTGCTGGAGGAAGCAGGAAAACTCAGTCACATGTCAGAGTGAGTTTAGAGCTGCTGAGGCATTGTCTCAGAGGATTCCTTTACAGTGTTGTAAATTACTGTGTCACTTTATGTCACACTGCATTTGTGAGAACTCAAAATGTTGAATATTGATGGGATTAATCGGCCTTCTATCTTGTGCAGGATTTCAGAGCAATGCCTTCACAGTTTCATCATGTTAAACATCCTCTGAGAAGGAATGGATTTACATAGTGAATCAGTGCTTACTTTCAGTTAGTATTTTTCCTAAAGTCACAGTAGCTACAGAAGTATGTCAATTCCTCTCCAGCTCTCCAGCAGCTGTTCATATGATTTATCTTTTCTCTCTCTCTTACCCTACCTATACAAGAGCTAGAACTTACACTTCTAGGCAGGGTCCCAGCCCCTTCCATTGTGTAATGATGGGATCTTAACTTCTCTTCTTATAACCTGGGCTTTTTGCTTTCACAATTCTATGATATTTATGATTGCAGTAACCAAACAGGACTAGAGGAGAGAGAAAATGCTGGTATATACATGGAATATAGCAGAGCATCTGGAACAGAGTCAGTGCAGAATATATATTGTGTATAAAGACTTCTATTATTACTGCATCACTAGATTCCTTAGCAGAGCACATTTGGAGTGAATAATTCCATGCTGTAGCTTATTAGTTAACATTGTAAAATTTGTACACCAGATCCTATATAAGACTGATTTGTAGCCTTAATAATTACTGTTTATTGTATGGTCTTCAGGACTTTGTAAGGTTTCCAGGTGTGTCTAGGCCTTTGACATTGTACTATGATGTCATTTACAAAGTTCCTGCCTGAGAACTATAAGAGTGGATTACAATTTTAAAAATGATAAAAAAAAAATGTTTTAAGTAAGTTTACAGTTCGGAGTTGGGTTGCATTTACAGTGATCCTGGGTATACTGGCTTGAGAGTCCTCCATTCCTGAGCTTCTCATGCTTATAAAAACATCAAGTGTTTCTGAAGAGTCTTAGAAATACATGCTCTGTAAAGACTTCAAAGTACTCAGCTGTGAAATAAACTGTTTCGGAGGGACTACACAGTGAATCTTGAACAGCATTTCTGATTTTTTGAGGGTTATTTTGTCCATTTAGATTTTCTGCTTATTTCTGAACTGTTTTGGTGGTTTTCATTTGGTGCAAGACACCTTCATTTCTAATGATTTATTTACATGTCTGTTAATTTGCTATAGAATTGCATATATTATTCATTTATAATTCTATATGGTTAAGCCACTCAAATTATTTGAAGTGATAGGTTCTTCTGTTTACTACATAGAACTTAGATATCTAGTAATTTATTTTATAAAATCAGAGTTTAAATCATTAACTTGAACATGTGTATTTTTTTAAGTTTTATTGTATTATAATGCAAAAAGTTACATGATTTCAATTTATCTGAATTTGTTAACATTTAAAAACACATTTTAAGTAAATATAATTAAATCACATTATTGTTTTCCTTTTGTACCAAAACTCCTCCCAGAGACCCTTCTTCAATATCTACAATATCTTTTTTTGTAATATTCTTTAAAATTCATAACATATTATAACAATAAAAATGAGTATTTTAAAAGTTGTTTGATATAAAACAGCAATCAATTTAATAGTCTTAAAAAAATTTAACAGTCTTATGTAGAGGCTTGTCTATGACAATACTGAAAACATATGTTTTTCTCAATACAATTTTTAAATAACACCAAATGTATTAACTGTATATTTCAAAATAATACATCACTATTAATATTCTCTTAAAAGAACATAAATATATAAAGTGTTTTTGTTTGTTTGTTTGTTTGTTTGTTTTATATTTAGCAGAGCTTAAGATCTTGGCTCTTACTGTGGTAACTTAGGTTTACAAATGTCAAGCAAAGTATTCATTTTTACTCTTTGTTGTTCTCTTACAAAACCCCTCCTAATTTAATTGTCTACATTTCTTTTGGGTATATAAATACTTTTAAAATATGTAAGCTGTTCTGAAAACCATAGTATAGTGTAAAAACATGAAATAAACAATACTACTAATAGAGAGGCTGAGATAGGAGAAGCAAGATCTCAAGACCATTAGAACATGTGTATTTTAAATTATTAACCTGAACACGTTTATTTTGTTAAATTCACTTTTGACTTGGATATTCCTTTTTTTCTACTTCATGCTTTGTTCCTGCTTCCTGTTTCCTGAGACCCACTTTCCTTTGTATTGTTGTCATCCTTCTAATAGAAATAGGACAATACCACTGTAGATTCGGTCTTTTTAATTTTAATTTTTATTTATGTCTGTGCACCGTGTACTGACAGGTATCTGACAAGGCCAGAAGAGGATGTCAGATTTCCTGGGACTGGAGGTACACATGGTTGTAAGCAGACATTTTTGTGCCAGTTATGTTCCACGTGGTTTTATGGAGCTCTTATTGTGTGCCTAGTATGTCTATTCATTTTTATTTTAAGTTCCATCTTATCTAAAATTTATTTTCTACTATCAATATGGAGATGCGTTTTAGTTTTTTTTAATGTTGAACTTATTTTTTATGTTGTAACAATAAGATGAGTATTATAAAAATTGTTCGATATAAAACAATTTTTAAATCAATTGAACAGTCTTATATAGATGCTTGTCTACAGCAACACTGAAAATACATACGATTTTCTCAATATGAATTTTAAATAACTCCAAACATATTAACTGTATATTTTAAAACAATACATCACTACTAGTATTTTTTAAATGAACATAAATAAAGTCTTTTTGTTTGTTTGTTTTGTTTTTAGTAGAATTTAGAATCTTGGCTCTTACCATGGTACAAGCCCAAAATAAGAACAATTTTTAGACATTGGAGTTCATTGTAATAAGGCTGTACTTCAATGACTCTCACATCATCAAAGGATTTTACCTCCATCATTGCTAAGCTAAGAGTTCTGCTACACCAAGGAATGAACTGTAGGCACGATTTTTGGATACAGATTTCCTGCTATGGTCAAAGCTATTTGACTTTAGTGAGTGAACTTATTCTCAGCCCACAGAGAACAGGTTACATTCATTACATTCATTACATTCAAGAAACGTGTGTATTAAGGTGGTGTGTGTATTAAGATGGTCTATCCATAAAGTCATTCACCAACTGTTTCAATAAACAATGGTTCTGCTTTGAGGGTGGCACAGACATTAGGTGAGGGTAAGAATCTGGTTCATTGGCTGTGATGATTTTGAAAAGCATTCATCTGAGAGAAAGAGTAACTTATAAAGTCCTCTTCTTCAAACTTGATACAATAGTTACAATCATCAAGGAAAGCATTCAGTCTCACTCTTTGTTGTTCTCTTATAAGCTACCTCCCAAGTTAATTGTCTACGTTTCTGTGTTTTAGTTTTTTAAAAAGCTTGAAAATCTCTTCCCATCTTAGAAACAAGCACCACTGGGAGACAAGGGAAAACATGGATTTATAATAGATAGAACACTGATGGCCAAGGAAACAGTTCAACCCAAGTTGATCATGGTGATTACTTACATGAACAGGGGGTAAAGAGCTACTTGTCTGAGCATAGGGTCCTCAAAGGCAGCTTCTTCATCAAAGGGCCCATCCTCCAATTGGTAATGATTCAGGCAAGGTGCCCCCCTAGGCTTCTTTGCTCAATTTTCAGGCAGCTCCTCCAGAAAGAGGCTACCTCATAGCTCTTATTTTTTGCATATTAAATGTATCTATCTGTCTGTCTATCTGTCTGCTGAGGGCTCTTTTGAAACTTAAAATTTTTAAGCTTCTAAGTTTTGACATTTTGTGAGGTTCCAGATTTTTGACAGCTTCCTAGGTCTTACAAACATTTTTCTTTTCTTCAACAGAGAATGTTTAAATGCAGGAAAATGGCTACAAATCACCCCTTCATTTCTTCTGTCTCTTTCAGTTTTCTACTACCTCTTTTCCAACATTCACTAAGCCTTGGAAGGAGTGATATGGATGTCTTACAATTTTCATCAATTTATGGTAAAACACCAAGCTGCTTGGCTACAAGTTAGATATTTTAGGAAGTGTGTGAGCAGTTGTAAGTTTCAATAGTAATCATTTCTCCCTACAAAAAGAAATTTGTCCCCTATAATGGAGGCCGACAGCAGTAAGAATTAATTGGTATAAACACAAATAGTTAGAAGGCAGTTTGATAGACATATCATACTCAACAAAAAAATAGTAGTTTGCTTCTGCACTGAGGCTCAAGACCTCCCCAGGTCTTTGCCCTGGATAAGAGTATCAGACCCACGTGTGTTTTTGTGAAGTAGGCCTCACATTACAGTGTAGGGAAGCTGTGTGGATCCATAACAGTTGTGCCACTGTTGCACTAATGGGTACACATGTTGGTAGTACAGTATACGGGATGATCTACACAGGACCAGGGCTGTCAGTGAACAATTCTCTCCCAATATGCTACATGCCAACTTTTGGCATTATGAAAGCTAGCCAACATAAAGGGTACTTCTAGATTAGCCTTAGCTTCATTTCTTAATGTCATGTCACCAAAGCATATTTCAGCAGTTGGGACCTATTGTGTATTTATTCTATGAAATCTACAGCACTGGTAGGTTCAGAACTGGTAGATACAGCACTGGTAATAGCTTTTATTATGTGAAGGGTCTCCAAGTCTTACCTGGATGACAACCTATAAGGAAGTAATCCAGCTCAGCACTGGGATAATCTAATAACCTATAGAGCTTTGAGGGGTGTTTTCCCTACCATACATGGTACCTTTATTCAGATGTTTACTGTTCTTTTTACTGTTCTCCCAGGTGCCTTTCTCAATGTATAATCACTCAGGAGTTTGCATTATATAAAGAAACCATTTTTTTCTTTTTTCTACATATACACAAAGTACTCATTTATTATGTATTTCTACCATCCTCTTAGCATCTCCAACATTTTTTTTGCTCCATTTCCATATTTTTTAAATGGTCAACAGGATGTCTGAAGGCTCACTTCTATACACTTTAAGAAAATACCAATAGGTCTTGAGGTTCAGCAGATTAACAAGATGGTAAAGTAAATAATGTTAGCAAGATCCAGTATAGCATCAAATGGCACTCTCAATTATGTCAATTGTTTTCTTCATACAATAAAACAATGCTACATATAGAAATCAGAATTGATAGAAGATACTACCCTGTCCACCACTCTGTAAACCACAGCTTTTCTGTTATCGAAGAGCCATTCTTGGATACTGACATATGCTGTGGCTACTTCTGGAACTGGCTTCCTGGTTCCAGCAGGTTTCATGCCTATTATCTCTCCATTTGATCAAGGGCTCCAGGTTAGGTAAACACAATTCATTTCTATTATACTTTCTTGCAGGGGACAAATGTACACAGCATTCTCTGAAGGTGGGATGAGGGAGCATAATTGCCTCCCTTTAGGAAAGGCCTAATTATTTCCACGTGTCCTGCTCATTTACTCACTCTTCAGCCAACTCTTGCTATACTTCAAAGACTTTCAGAGGCTCAGTAGCACCGCATCTGAATTTCTGGGTTCTTTTTTCCTCCACCAAGAATCCTAGCTTGACACAAATCAGTCCACATTTACCTTTGAGTAGCCTAGACAGACGCCTTTGCTTTGTTTTTCTTGATTCCTCTCTTCTTTTATTATTTTATAACTGTTAGTCACATTCCAATCTAAACCAGAGTTCACAGAGCCTTTCTTATCCCCATGAAGTTTGCATTCCATTGTGGGGTTCAGCAAAGATACAGTTCCTAGGGCACTGCTGAAAGATCATGTTTATTAACTCTTCGGAGCCAGTGACATGGGCATCAAACACTGCTATATGCACACCCAGTGCCCTCGTCAGTGCCTCTTTCTGTTCCACCAGGGTTGATCTTCGTATTGCCTAAAGTTGTGCAGCATTTGTGTTAGGATGTTGTAAGCAGTTATACATGATAGTTTCTCTGTTTGTGTAGAACTCAGTCTTATCTTGCCTATCCTCATGTCTTGTATAAAAATCTCTTTCCAGCTCATGCAGTTGGCTTTTATTAAGATCTCCATCTGAGTGTGAGGATCATATATTTTCCTTTCTTCTGTATTAAAGGTAGGACCTCAGAGAGATTTTACCCATAAATTTTATCTTTCTTTTCCTCCTTTTTGTCCAGTGCTTTCAAAGGTTCTAAGTCTTTGGGTTCCAGAGAAGACTCTTAAGCAAAGATCTAATTGTATTGCTCTGTTCTGTCAATGGTAAAAACTAGAAAGCCAACCCGTCCCAGCCTCCTTTCCCCCACCTTTCTTGTCAAATCAAGGTCTAGTGAGAGAGATGGTATCTATATGTCTTTTTTCCCTCTATAGTCCCTTTATATAGACAAGTTTTTTTCTTGGTAAATACCTTAATCTCCATTTCATGCCTATTGCCATCAGCAAAGATGACACAACTGCTGTCAAATCTTCTCTTCCCCATCAATGCCTTTTGGATAACCCAATAATCATGTGCAAGACCCTACTCTTCAAGAAGGCATGTCACTCCACACCATGTAGAAGGCAGCCATTTTGAGGCTTCCCATATCCTGCCACCCCTACCTAAGGATGTGTTGCCTCTGCAGCTCAGCCTTTATTGCATATCTTATCAATCACAGGAGGGAACATGGACCTTCTTCTCCATCAAGGATGCACATTTTTACACACCACAGAGTGACAGAGCCCCCTTTGCAGATACTCACCCTTTAGCATGAAAGCTTCAATTGAATGTCATATGCATTCTAGGGACCACAGAGTTGTTCTTCCTCAATTCATCTTTGGTTCTGTCAGTGTTCCAGTAAGATGCATTCTGTTACTTTTTTCCTGGGAATAGTTAAGTGCAGATTCACTTTAGATGAGGCACTGATGAGAGATTAACAAAACAACTCTAACCAAGTCTAGCTTGGTGAAAAAATGTCTGGTTCCGTACAGGATGGAAGAAGGATGATGTATATGAGTGTGCGTAACTCAAAGGCAGCTGAATAACTGAAAGATCCACCGAGCATGGGTGGTGACCCACAAAAGCTGCATCCATAAGGTTCCTATTCCAATTGGTAGGCACCTCCTGGGAAGAGAGCTTTTTATCTCTCAGCAATTGGTTACTGCTTATACAACCCTAGAAGAAGCCTTGTGAATCTTGTAGCTTTTTGAATTGTACAAGTTTTCTGACCATTCCAAGCATCTAGGATTCTCTTACCTCCCTGAGTCTTCAAAAACTCCATCTTCCTTACAGGACAGAATGCTTCAATTCAGACTAACTACATATTATTTTCTCCATTTAAATATTTTTTGTGCTTTATTTTCAAAGCCTCCTCTTGTTTATTTGTATTGTTCTGGTGCTGTTACGATGCCCCTTGATAGTTTACAATGCATGCTGCTGTCATTGATACCAGCATCAATTCGTATTCTTGAGGCTTAAAAGTGACCTCTTCCTCTACAGTAATATTGAAATTAGTCATCCATTATTTCTGCTCATCAAGGCTCTTTAATGAAGTCCCCTAGAGATTTCTTTTAACTTAAGCGTAAGAATTAAGAACCGTTTTATTAGTCCTCTCTTATTAGTCCTCTCTGGTACATTTCATGCTTTGGAGTTTCACTCACAGAAGGAGTTTGTTCTCACTGACTTATGCATTCCCCATTGTAGCATGTGACTTTCATTTCAGAATGTTTTTGGCATTTATGCTATTATTCCAAGGGAATTACATAGTTCTCTCTCTTCTCTCATCCTTCTTGTCCCTTACTCAGTTTTATTCCTCCTCTGCCTTGAGGTCTTTCAGTTGATTGACTTGGTATTTGATTAGTTTGTACTTTAGCATTTCCTCCAGCTGAGGGGCATGAATATTATGCTCTCTGAACCTATGGGTGTCTTCTTCACCAAGAACTAAATCTCCTTGCTGTGACTGGGTTAGAGTTCATTCACAGAGCAGCCAGACAAAGCCTCATCTGTAACTTGGTGCTGAGAGTGAGAAGCACTCTTCTAGTTGGATGTTTTTATTTTTATGTTTCCCTTTTTATATGGAAACTTGTAACATTTTCTCTTTGTCTCTGAGGTTAACAAACAAAGAACATTGCCAGAATTCTGGCTTGGTACATGCAAATTTATTCTATTATCAGTCATGCATAGAACTTTAGGCTTTAGAACTAAGACTTTTTTTTTTGTCTTGACTCACTGTTCTGTTATTACCCCCTTTCTATCTCTTATTCTTCTGTTAATAGTAGTAGCAGCATATGCAAGTTAACCCCATTTTCATTTTTAACTTTTGTGTCACAATTGTATTTTCATACCACTTTATGCTGGGGTAACATCTTTCTTCTACTTGGTCATTCAGATTCTTAAGAAATGCATTCTCCTCCAGGTATCAATTCTATTCATTTAAAAAATATTCCTGTACAAAATTCAATCTCATTACTCATAATTCTGTATTTCTGAATTTTTCTGTTTTCAAAGGTTTATTTGTAAGTCTCTTTTAATGAAAGCACATATATGCAGAATGAAGAAAAATTTTAGTCTTTTGAGGCACACCCTGCTCCAGATAATATGAAACAATACCATGTTCTGCTATCTTGTTTATATGTTCCTCTGTTAATAAATATCTTCATTATGACTTTATAATCTTTTCTTGCTTTTATGCTTTGTGTGTGTCTTCCATTTAGAATAGCCCTGGTCACAGTGCTTAAGTGGGTCACTGCCCATAGTATTCTGTTAGCTTTGTTCATGCATCAACTGTACTTCTTTGGTCATGCACTCAATGACCAGTGAATTCATTAAATATTCTATATAAGGTGCCTCTAAACACAAACATGCAATGAGCATACTGACGACTTGATAAAAGTTCTGGTTTTGTGCCCCAGTGTGGGGGAATGCCAGGGCCAATGGGTGGGAGAGGGTGGGGGGACAGGCATTGGGAGGGGGGAGGCAGAAGGGGTTTGTTCTTGTTTTTGTTTGTTTGTTTGTTTGTTTGTTT
>JADRCD010223740.1:0-20143 GCA_019843815.1 Montemys delectorum | reverse complement strand
TTTTTTTTTAAAAAGAGTTAGACCTTTCTTGGGTCCCCTTTATAAGCATATTTGTGAGAACTGCATCCCTATGGCCTTCACTCATCAATGTTTTGGCGCTCTGAGACCTGGGTTAGGATTCAGAGTGGGAATTTGGAAAAGGGAAAATTCAGCTTAAATGCATGTGCTCTGGGGCACCAGAATGCTGAACATCCCTATCTCTGCTATGCTACTGAGCTCCAAAGAGACAAGCACGGGCAGTGCCATCTGGAGGGACCCAGAGAATGGCAATTCGCATGGTTATTTTTCATAAGCAATGTTGAAAATGCACAAGATATATTGTGTCAATTTCCCCTCATTCTTATTCATTTTTTGTGTTTGTCTAACTTCTAAGTAAGATCAGAAAGGAAAGTTACTAGGACAATAGTGATTAAGACATCATCAATCCATAAAGTGCAAATATATAGTTTGCCTGGGCAGACTAACTTCAGGCTACACGTGCTTCTTACCCATTCAAACTCGGCTTCACCCACTTTCCCAATCACACTTGTGGCCATCCATCTTATTTCTATCATGCTGGGCTAACGTGGGATATGGCCCATGCGTATAAGGGACTACAGGGCTCAAGGTGCAGGGAAGCAGAACTCTTCAAGGACTGTGGGCAGGGTGCAAGGTGCATGATTGGTACTTTTTTATTGAAAATAAATACTTTGTGTGCAATGTATTCTGATCACAGCCCCGGCCCCTCATCTCCCCCCAGGTCCTTTCCACCTTTCCAAATCTTTACACCTTCTTTCTCTCTTCAGAAAGTGGCAACAAATAAATAAAGACATTCCCAAACAATGAAAAAGTAGGAGAAACACACACACACACACACACACACACACACACACACACACACACACGCAAACCCATAACAGCACAAAATAATATATAAGCCAAAGAAAAGTAAGGTTCAAAAATACCCAGAGCATCATGAGACAAAAACAAACAAACCCCAAACAAACCCCAAACCTTCAAAAATGCCACTGGGTTTGCTTTGTGCTGTCCGTCTACTGCTGGGCCTGGGGCTGGGGCCTGCCTTAAGTGCGGCTGATATACCAGCCTGACTCCATTGGAAAAACTATTTTTTCCTTTGTGAGTGGCTGTCAGTTAGAGATAGCTTCTGGGTTAGGGATGGGAACTTGTGTCCACTTAGCACAGGGACCTCATCCGCTCGGACCTGTGCGCGTGCGCACCTGTCCATGCTGCTACAGCCCTGTGACATTGTCCTATAATGCCACTTTTGAATATTTCTGCATAAAAGCCATGACGTGCTTCCCCCTGCTTTCACTGGACAGCTAGTTCTCTTCAGGAGATGTGCTTTCAGCTCTGGTCTATTTCATGACCGTGAAAATGCTTTTCTCTTTTAATGAAAAGGTCTGCTTTGATTTGCTCCTGTACAATTCTGTCTTTAGGGGTGGGGGTCTTTACTCTTGGCTGAAGTTCACTTATGGGAAAACTCCTACAAACCCATTTTTTTTTTTGAAAGCCTCAACATTTGGAAGGCACATGAGCTTGCATGTGGAGATCAGGGGACAACTTTTAGTAACCGTTCTCCCCTGCCTTCATATGGGTCTCAGGGATTGCATTTAGATCATGTGGCTTGCGTACCCTTTACCCACCTTTCCAAGCCCGCCCTCCTACCTAACGGTCCTCAACCTTCCTTGACACCGCCACACTTTCATATAATTCCTTGTGTTGTGGTGATCCCCAACCATTACATTATATTTGTTGCTACTTTATAACTATAATTTTGCTGTTTCTATGAATTGTAATGTAAATATCCGTGTTTTCTGCTGGTCGTAGGTGACCCCTGGGAAAGGGTGTTCACCTCCGACAACAGCGTGGTAAACAACAGGTTGAGAACTGATAAATAATGCTGCTGCTAAGTTATACCAGTGTCTTAGTCAGGGTTTCTATTCCTGCACAAACATCATGACCAAGAAGCAAGTTGGGGAGGAAAGGGTTTATTCAGCTTACTTCCACATGGCTGTTGATCACCAGAGGAAGTCAGGACTAGAACTCAAGCAGGTCAGGAAGCAGGAGCTGACACAGAGGCCATGGAGAGATGTTCCTTGCTGGCTTGCTTCTCCTGGCTTGCTCAGCCTGCTCTCTTATAGAACCCAAGACTTCCAGCCCAGGGATGGCACTACCCCTTTGATCACTAATTGAGAAAATGCCCCACAGCTGGATCTCATGGAGGCACTTCCCCAACTGAAGCTCACTTCTCTGTGATAACTCCAGCCAGTGTCAAGTTGACACACAAAACTAGCCAGTACAACCAGTATCTGAGACTTGATTCCAATTAAATACTCTCAGTTACTCTTTAACCCATTGAAATGTATTTCTTTGGAATATATTCTCCTATTCTCTACTAATAGCCCTCTTTTAAGTTCTGAGTTAATTTGCCCACAATCACTCTTGACCGTCTGCACACTGGCTAGCAAGTCTTTGCAGAGGAATGAACAAGAGTGACCCAGTGCAATAAGAAATAGTTTTACATAGTCCCGAAGAAGGGCCAGGCTGTGAATTAGTCCATTTCATTTTTACTTCAGCCAAGGGGCCAGCAACCCTTCCTGTGCATGATCAGATTGGACAAATTCTAGGCTGTGGGTTCCACAGCTCTGACATAGCTATTAAAGTCTTTAGTGGTTCCAATCAATAGATGCCCTTACAAATACCCAGAGAAAGATGTAGACTTTCCCCAACACTACTCAGTTTCTAGATACATAAAGCTTCAAGAAGCTTCAAGTCCTATCACTTGAGAAGTCAGCTTAGCCCAAGAGCAGCTCTCCTTTGTCCATGGTCATAGAATGGAAAAGCAAGATGGCGGGGCCTGGGAAGAGCACTCCTCCCCCCTCCCCCCGAGCCAGCCTCATGCCCTTTCTGGAAGTGTCTAAGGAAGGACAAAGGACCATTTGCTTCA
Source organism: Montemys delectorum (assembly GCA_019843815.1). Classification (NCBI taxonomy): domain Eukaryota; kingdom Metazoa; phylum Chordata; class Mammalia; order Rodentia; family Muridae; genus Montemys; species Montemys delectorum. The sequence goes on along the minus strand of JADRCD010223740.1, from coordinate 17,196 downwards.
TTATAACATCTTCAAATCTTCTACTCTTTCTTATTCCTTCATCTGTGTCCTTTTGTGTAGCTTCAAGTTTTGGAAGACATTTATGGGTTTCTTTGTTTTATAAATATAGTAATTATTGAACTACAGTAGTATCTGTGGCATTTGCTTTGAACCTTTGTGTTGTGTTGGGCCATGACCCACTTCCCCTGCACAGCTGTCTCCACTTCTTGCAGGTAAGTACAACTGGTTTATTCATTTCCCCACAGGACTACTGAAGTTGATTTTCTCTCCCCTCCACCTCCATCCCTCCCTTTCGTTATCCTCTTCCTTCTCCTTCTCCATGTTTCCCTCCTCCTCCCCTCCTCTTTTGTTCTTCAGAGAACTTTGTTTCTGACTGAGATAACATGACATCCCTTTAAGCTGGGGACTCCACACACTTCTGTCCCTCATCAGACCTGACTCCTTGGGTGGATCAGCTGAAGCAGCTACTGAGGTAGGCAGAGCAGTGGCCCTGAGCCCAGCACCTAGGCTCTTACCATTTTACATCCACAAAACTGAGCCAGGGAATACAGCCCACCCACAAACACTGGAGTGGCATGGTTGCCATGGATATTTATGGAAAGTAGATATTACATTGCAGTAGGACACCTAAGCAGCTCTCCATGATGAGGCTTAAGGGACAGCCGCAGACGGGGGTGGGGTAGGGTGGAAGCATCTCTTGGGACTGCTGAGAGCAGCTTCCCCTGTCTGGGAACATTGCCGTGATCAGCCTGGCACAGAAAAACCGGAAGTGGGTGGCTCATTAGCAGAGCGGATGCTGACAAACAGGAATCTAAGAGATAGATGGAGAGATGGCTCAGTGGTTAAGAGGCTCACAGAGCATCTAGGTTCTGCTTCCCACACTGTGGGCTCACAACCCTCTGTAACTCCAGTCCCAGAGGATCTGGTGCCCTCTCCTGAATGGTGCAGTCACCAGGCACTCACACAGTGCACATTCACACATGCAGGCAAAACACTTCTACACGTACAAGAACATACACACACATGCATGCTCACTTGAGCACGCATGGTACATACTCGTGTGGACACGCTGCCATGGAGGAGGTCAATTTTGAGGTGCAAGAGCAACAAGGCACCTTGAGAAGCACTGTAGTGGGCGTGAAGGGTGAGGTCTCTCACCCTGGGAGTTACCACTGGCCTGGACAGCTGCCTCTTTAGAGACTCACTGCTTAGCTGACACAAAATACACAGCCCAACATCTCAGAACCATCCACACATCGCTCTAAAACCCATCTGGAGTGGAGGACTGGGGCTTTCTGGACTCTTACATTACTTTGTTGCCTGTGTTGTTCTGTAGCACTTGAACAACCTCCTCTGCTTAGCCCAATCTGAGCCTGAAGAAAACCTTTCATTTCTCTGTGGGAGTTCTCATGACATGTAGGAGATTATGAACTCGTGATAGCCAGGGTGCTGCACGGAGCTACTTGCACACTGGGACAGAGTGAGTGCCTAACAATTTCTGTGGGGAAGAAGGTAGCTAACACATCAGACAAGCCGTGCGGACACGAGGCTATGGCACAGGTTTGGCACAGCTGGTTCATGCCTGGAGTCGCTCAGGCAGGACCAGCCATGCAGACTGGTGAGAGGTTTAGTCATGTGCTTTTGTTTTTGCTGAGAGTCTCTGCTTGAGCAAACAGTTGCATCACTAATTGCTAAATATGACATTATCAGACTGTACTTCCTGGGGGTGAGGGGACAGGAAAGGACTTAATTACAACCTCTTTCGTCTCTCACTAATGGAAGAGAACATTAACATGCCCCTGTGCTACCTTCCCAAAGGGTTGGGCTATAATCTCCAGGTATTAATGAGAGGAGAGGGACTGACCCAACCTGTAGATGTCATTGCTTTACCTGAATTTACTCAGCTGCTAACAAAATAGGTCTCTTTCACTAAAGACTAATTTTCACATTAAAAAAAAAAAAAACTATATTATGGGCCTAGTGCTGTTAAATTGCTGGGCACAGTGGGGAACCCTGCACTTACGCTGGTAATATTAAGCACAGAGAAAATGCCTTAGGTGTGTACCCCGCTGCCTGTTAATTCAGACCCCAGATAATTTTCTTTCAGTGAAATTCCACCAGGTGGCACAAAATGTCTCAAAGTGCCTCTGAGCATACTCTCTGGGCCGCAGTGAGGTAGAAGAAAGATTAAGAACTTGAGGGACAAGGAGCCTCACCTACTCTCTCGGAATGCACGCCTCCTTGCCCTCAATCAGCTTTTGCAAAGGCAAAGAAAAAAAAACATCCATAGCAATATATGCACTCTATATGAATGCTGGACGCTATTCTTTTGAATAATTTATGGGACGAGGAGGAAGACACAGGAAGCATTGTGGGAAGAGGGAAAAGAGGGAAGGGGTGGGGCTGCGCAAGGTTGCCAACATGCCAAATCTAAATTCATCAATTTCGTTCAGCAGTCTCCATGTAAAAATGCTTCTGTGAATTTAAATGCAGAACTCCTCATACAAATTGTAAATGATCTGTCATGCTGGGAAACTGCAGTGATTTCAAAGATTTGTAAAGTTTAACTGAAGTAAAAATTATCAATACTCAGAGAAGACTAGGAGAAGTGTCATGAAATAAAGTAGAACGTTTTACAAAGTCTATACTCTACCGCCTCTGAGAATAGTCAGTATTCATCTAGCCTCGCACAGGGGCTTGTGCTCATCAGCTGGTTTTTTTGTTTTGTTTTCTGTTTTGTTTTTTGTTTGTTTTGTTTTGTTTTGTTAACTTGACACAAGCTAGGGTCATCTGGACAGGGGGAACCTCAACTGAGAAAATGCCTCCTTCAGATTCTTCTGTGAGCAAGCCAGTGGGGTATTTTTCTAAATCAATACTTGATGTGGGAGAGCCCAGCCTATTATGGGAAGTGCCACCCCGGGCAGGTGATCCTGGGCTGTACCAAAAATTGAACTGAGAAAGAAGTAGGGAACAAGCTAGTCAACAGAATTTCTCCATGGCCCCCGCTTCAGTTCCTGCCTCCATGTTCCTGCTCCAGCCCTAGCTCTGGCCTCCCTCCACGATGGAGTGTGTCGTGAGAGTTTTAAGGTGGAATAAACCCCCTCCTGTCAACTCACTTTGGGTCATGGTGCTTTATCACAGCAATAGAAACCCAGTTGGAAAGGGCCTTAGATGAGATGTCTACTGAATGATCAGGTATCAATGTGAGAGCATGCAGTCCTGATCAGAGGTAAGCCTAGTGACCAGGGAGTCCACAGCTGCTCACACTAGTGCCTCAGCCCCATGAGCAGACTCTACCAGTCTCACAAACGACCGTGCAAGTTCTGCAGGGATTTGAAAACTTCTGCAGGGATTTGAATGTGTCTGCAATTAAGAGACATGGACTGAGGATGCATTGCTTTTCACACTACACGTATGTCTTAATTGTTTCTTTTTCTTATTGTGATAATTATCATGACCAGAAACAGGTTGGGGAGAAAAGGATTTATTTCAGCTTCCGCTCATGTTATGCTCCATCACCAAGGGGAACCAGGGCAGGAACTCAGGCAGGAGCTGAGGCAGAGACCACAGAGGAATGCTACTTCTGAGTTGCCCCTCATACTTCCTCAGTTTGTTTCTTATGTACCCAGGACCGCCCACCCAGGGGTGGCACCACTCATAACGGGCTGGGCCTTCCCCCTGTCATCACTAATCAAGAAAATGTCCCCCAAACTTGCCTATAGGTCGTTCTGATAGGTTAAGGCATTTCCCAGCCGAGCTTGTTCTCCTCAGATAACTGTTATTGTGTCAAATTGACAAGCAAGTGGTTAGCACCGTGTGGGCTGCTCCCAAGAGCTTCATGCTAATCGGCTTTTGACGAGAACCAAGCAAATCGATAATGCCAGCTGATCTAGGAAGTGACCCTTGAAATCTTTTCTTAATTTAATTTTTTTGAGAATTTTATACACTTGTATTTACACTGTGCTCAATCCCCCCTCTCCTGCTCCAACTCCAATGTCCCCCACATTCCTCAAGCGTGCATCTTCTGTATATTTTTCTTCCTCTCTCTCTTTGTCTCTCTCTGTCTCTGTCTCTGTCTCTGTCTCTGTCTCTCTCTCTCTCTCTCTCTCTCACACACACACACACACACACTATGGAATCTATTTAATGGTTATCATACGTATGATCATATGTGCATGTAATAGTCTTTGATCATATTAGAAAGGAGACATCAACTCCTATGGTGCTTCAAGTACTCATCAGCATTTCCTGTCCCAAGAAGATGGCTACTCTCTCCCAGAGAAATGGAGAAACAAGATATGTATCCACACAAATATGATCCAGAACTGTGTTTAAACTACAGCTTGAAAGATGCAAAGCTGAATGTTTCTAGTAGTAAGCATGTAAGATCAAAGTGGGCAGAGGCAAGACCCAAATCAGGTCGGGAAGAGTGTAGCTTGCTTACTGAGCTGGACTGTGGTGTGCATGGAAGCCAAAGGCACCAGGTCCTAAGTTTTAGATGGATTTCTTTCATTAAGCTTTATTTGTATTTATTTATTTTAACATTTAATTCCATTTTACTCATTGCGTGTGTATGTGCATGTACATGCACATCATAGACCAAGTGTGTCGTGGAGAGTCCATATGGGGGTCAGTTCTTTCCTTCGATCACATGGGGTTTGGGGACTGAAGTAGCTGATCCGGCTTGGTGGCAGTACCTTTCCCTGGAGGCTAAGATTTCTACACCTTAATCACTGTAAAACCAACAATGTTTCTGAGTGAAGCTATAGTGTGATGTTCTATGTAGTAGGAAGCATGAGATGGCAGTCATGCACAGAGTGTTTGAATGGAAGTAGAAAGAACTCATGTTTACTATTACTGAGCCCTTTCAGGTGCCAGGGTTTAGGATAAGTACAAAACTACGCTCTGTATTGCACTCCAGCCTTGCTGCAAACGGTAAAGGTGTCACACCTCCACTTTAACATCAAGGGCAGTTCAAGCACAATGCTGCTTGGAGGGGCTCTTGCCACAGCACACAACATAACAGTGGGGCAGCAATCAGAGCGCACTTTAGTCTGGCCTCCCTTCCGTCTGATCCGCAAGTGACATGATGGTTCTAAGTACAAAGTCACAAGAGCTGCTGGGGCAGGATGGGGAGAAGAGATTCTTTGAGGAAACATTTCCCTACTAGAATGGGACACAGACACACTGATGTTTTCTATTGTTAATTCAGTTGTAGAAATTACACCTGGGGAAAATCCCCTGGGATTTTTCTTTTAAATCCAGACATATGCAGGAAACAATATTGTGAGTAATTTGTCCCTTTCTGATTCTGGGGCAAAAACGATCAGATGCACACAAAGCTCTCTGGGTCCATAGCCACCCAAAGGTTGCATTTCATGTTTGTTTCAACTCCCAAGCTGTGTTTCACCAGGCTTCACCTAATTATGCCATGATTCTAATCTCAATGTTTTCCAAAAGCACTGATTGTACTTAATCTTACCCAACACTTCATCTTCAATTTATTGTTTACGCAGGCCATGTGTATGTGTGTTGCTAACCTGAAAAACTCTGGGGCTCTGCAGGCTGGCGAGCCTTGTCCGTGCTGGCTTCCTCGTCTTGGGAAGGGCTGTGGTACCCACAACTCAGGGAGTCTATTTCATGGGGTAAATGAGATAACACAACATTGTACCATTATCCATGCGATACATTCCAAGACCCCAGAGCATACTGGTGATACAGGGTGATACCCTATGGTGATACAGGGGCTTAAGGCCCCTCTCTACATGTGCATGTATTATGTGTGCATATATAACATACATGAATACATTGTATAAAGTCTGCATCTACAACTATACCTCTATGTATATCATTCACATGTATCTATATCATATATATTTGCTAATTTTATTTTTTCCATTTTTTTATGTGTGTGTGTGTGTGTGTGTTATACATGTGTTTGTACATGCATCTTTGTGGGGGACTTTTGTGGGGGTTGCCCTCAAAAAACTATATCCTCTCCAACTTTAGCCAAATGAAGTCATAAAGTTCTTCTTTCCTTAAATTGCTCCTTGCCAAATACGTGGTTGCTGCAACAATAGTAAGTACTATCCATGCCTACCTATCCATGCAATACAAATCAGGCACGGTAAAAAGTTCATGATTATAGCTTAATAAAATAGAGTAATTTAAATAATTCAGTGTAATAAACGTTATTTAAGATGTATCATGAGCTCTGGAATCTTCCATTTCATACTTTTGAGCTGTGGTGTTCCTTAGAGCTCTGCTCTAGAGCTTGACCTGGTAGGACTGGTTTTTTTTTTTTCGGTCTTCAGGTTTCCTTTGCAGAACTGTACGTTACTCATAGACCGTGTATCCTTGGCAGAAAGGCAGCACTTTGGCTCTATGACCTTCGTTTCTGCTGCTTAGTTCGTTCATCCAATAGAACAGGCACCTGGGGCCTCCTTTGCAGGAAACCATGCAGGCGCCTAGGCAGAGGCAGTCCTCCTATGCCATGTGGCCTAGAAAGGGTTATGTGTCCTGTGTTTTGAAGAGTGCATAGGCATCAGGAAGTTGAAAAGTGACATCAAATGGCACTGTGATAGAGAAGTGGGCACGTGTCCTTTCTTGGAAGGTAGATGCCCACCATGACTGTTCGCAGTGACTCTTCCTGCTCTCAACTTTCTGCCTAGGCTCTGGGACTTCTGCCTGTGACTGCCATGACTCTTCCCATTTCTCATCCTCACAACAGTCAGGAGACATTCAGGGAAGAGCCTGTAAAGTCACTCCTGAACAGGAGGTGAGCCACCGCAGAGTATCATCTGGACTCCTGCTAGAGTTCTGAGGCTGTTAGGCTCTCCCTGTGAACCTGATGTTAGTTTCACTGTTGTTGTTGTTGTTGTTGTTGTTGTTGTTGTTGTTGTTGTTGTTGTTTTGCCTTCTTTTTTCCCCCATGATTACTTCCTTCCCCTTCCTTGTTCCCTTCTTGGGGGAAAAAAAAAAAAGAGTCTATCTTCAGGTACAGAAATATTAGAATGGAAATTGAGCTGGCGTGCATAGCTTTAGGCTTCTGGTGGCTTCCACACACAAGATCCTGTGAGTAATGCCAATCTCAGGCATGCAGAGACCTTTGCTGAAAAGCAGGGACAAGAGTTCTTGCACTCTGTCTAGCATGTGGGAGTGGTAGACCGAGGGATTGATGGGATTGTGGATTGCTTCAAACTCAGAAGATGCAGTGACAGTTGAGGTCGATGTCCCGCCATACTGAACATCCCATGTCGGATGGAATCTTTGCTGGCCTCTTGACTGGGAAAGGAGAGCTATGGAGGAAGTTGCCCACGGGAAGGCCCTTCGTGCCTGCTTCCCAGACGTTGTCAGGCTGCTTGGTAGCTCCTCGACAAGCTCCAGACAGTCTGCGACTTCGTTTCAATGTGTTTGCTCAACCAGCTTTGTATCTTAAGATCCTTTCCGAGGGCATTTGCTCGGATCACGCGTGAAACTGCTGCCGCTTTGCCTCTGATACCCCTGAGATGTTCTTTGTCGCAAGGCTGCGCAGCAGCAGGCCCTATCTTCCTTCGCACAGGCATGTTCTAATCACCCTCAAACATATGTTCCTCTTCATTTTACACAGGTAAATGGCAACACATAAGGCATAATGTGTGTGGTAGAAATGGTGTCGGTCTAACATCTGAATCTCACTTCCTAAGCTTCAGTCCTAAAGAAATCCATCTCCTCTTTAGAAGTAGAAACTTCTAGATGTTAACAGTGTCAGGTTCCCTGGTACCCAAGCTCAGGGATGCAACTTGTCTACACAGTGAGATCACACACTCTAGCCACCAAGGGTCCAGTAGTGTCCGCCAGAAGGAAGCAAGGTGGCTTTATCTGCATAAAGCCCTCCAGGCAGAAGGCAGCCGGTTCCTGGCATGAAATGGCCTCTTGTACTATTACAGCCAAGTCTTAGAGTTCAGGTTCAATGCAAGCAAGCATCTTGCTTGGGAAATGTTATTTGAAATATCACCTCAGTATTCTTCTTCTGGCTTCCTCTGGTTTGCCAATTGTCTATGTATGGTACAATCACTACAAGACCTGCCTCAGTTCCAAAGGTCTTTGCTCCAGTGGGCATGATAAGGTGACTCTGCCATTCAAGTGTGTCTGGTTATTTGTAAAAGTTACTCAGACCCAGAAAGGAAGCTTGCAGTGGGTCCTTGATGAGGCAGAGGATTTGCCAGTTTGGGGAATCTGCGGTGAAAAGATATTCTGTAAAGGTCAAAGCACACTTGAAAGAGTAAGTGGCAGAGGAGATAGGTGGACTGTAGTATTCTGTCTGAGCATGTTTGCTGGAGAATGCAGTCTAAGACGGAGTGAGCATCAAGGAGCCTGTGTGTAGTCTACACAGATGGTGCTCCCAGTAGGACTACACATCCCAGGGAACTTGTGAACCATATGGAGGGGAAGCTTCCCCGGCTGAGAGTTCCGCTCCATTATTTCGCTTTGGAAGTGGCTCATTGTGATCAGCCTTGAATTATCAGATGTGAGCCAATGGGTATCAGAATGGTATATTTGCTAGAGTTTAGAACTGCTCATTCTTAGCTTAATCACAAAGAACACATGGGTACAACCGTAGTATATTCTGAGACAGGCCACCAGGATCCTTCACAATACCAAGGGTACTGTCACATGACTGCAAAGAGAATCAGTGCCCTGCATTGTTCTAGAAATCAAGATCATCCCAAGTGCAATGGAGTAGGGCTTGGCATCTGAGTCTTGCAGGCTCCTGGATACGATTTGGCTTTGTGATGGGACATTGAACTTGGTGGCAGGGGGAACAGTGTCCTTGCCTTTCTAGCACTGAATTCTGTCTATCACTGTCACCATGCATGACATTTAAGAGAACCAGCCTGTGACTTTCTCTTCACCTTTCAATGTCTTTGTAAACCAGGAATACACAGAAGCCAAAGTTGGGGCAGAGAAACAGGGCTTTCAACTCATATATTGGGGCTAACCATCCCTGGAGAATTTTAGCTCCAGTGTCCTCCCACCCCCAGGAGTGCAGGCCCAGTGCCCAAGCACCATGGCGAGCTGTATCCTCCAATTGTCCATCAAAGATCTCTGTGTGTAGCCTTAGAAGAGTTAACACCAAGACTGGAGAGGGTACTCCTTGGGGGTGATGTGTTCTGTTTGTGTAAACACGTGAGCCGCCGAGAATCCAGGCCCAGAAAGACAGGAGGAGAGGCGGCAGCAGCACACCAGCTGGCACAGGCTGCACAACAAACAAAAGCTGACAAAGTTGCCTGCCATGTGCACAAGCCTTCAGTGACGAAAGGCGGAATATCTGTTGGCAGAGTGCCTGTCGCTTGTTCATCTCCTCTGTGTGCCAGTCCTGCAGGGGAGAACTTGAAGCCTCGAAGGTCACAAGAAAGGGCACAGTCTGACTTGATCCACAGCCCTACCCCCAAAAGGGACAGGGTGTTATTCTGCTTGTCGTAAACCCCTGTGTTGTGCCCATGCTGCTGCCTCCACACCCCGTTTCTGTGGATGTGGATGTGGGTGGGTTCGCAGGACCCATGGAGGGTAAGGAGGTGAGGGGGACCTCTGAGCGAGTTTCTTTACCCTCTTAAAAAAAACCTCCTGAAACAACATGTCCTGTTCAGACAAGGAAGTAAGCCTAGAATAGATTCCATGTCAGTCATCTCTGTTTCCATCTACGCCAAGCTTGCTTCTTTGCTCTCATCCTTTCTATGTTAAGAGGTTCTCATGGAAGCCCAGCCAATCTCATCTGGGTCAGGGGGGCAAGCATTGCTTCTGACTGCTGGAGTAGAATAGTCCAGAACACCAGGAAAGCATCTGAGGTTAACAGAGTCACCACAGCAGGCATATGTATGAAGGTAAGAGAGAGTCGACAGTGGAGCTGAGAGACCTAGGCTCACTCTGATGTGAGCAGTGGGTCTGGGCAGCAGAGAGGATTCCCATGTCTTTTGATGTTTGGACCAAGGAAATAGCAGGAGGCCACTGCAGCCAGGGCACTGCCCTAAAACCACACAGCCAGTGGACAAGGCTAGGAAAGAGAAGACTAGCCACTGGCATGCTCAAATACTTTGTGATGTGTGTGTGTGTGTGTGTGTGTGTGTGTGTGTGTGTGTGTGTGTGTGTGTGTGTCAGAGGGAAACAGAAGAAGCACAATTTGTAGCACACACTCATGCTGACCAAGTCCATTTGGACCTGTAGGTCTAAGTACCACTTACAAATACTCTCCCTAAGCCTTGACGGTACAAACTATGATATATTCCCACTCAGTTATAAAGCAATTACCCCCATGACTTTGGGCCAAAAGATTGGATATCTGGGGTCGGGATGATCACCCTGTGAATCATCATAATGAGGGTAATTAGAAGTGGGTTGTTGGATTAAGGCTTGAACGACTTTGGAGGAAGACCTTACTCTTCTTCGGTGACTGTCTCCTGTTGGGTACCCCCAACCCCATTTTATCTTCACTGTCTCCTGTATCAACGCGGAACACTCCCAGAATGACAATAACACTTTGCTGTCAGCAAGAGCATTTCAGACTCCATACTGGAGAATTTCTGTGCTAACTGTGTCTTTGGCTAATGAGAAGAACTTGAATCAAGCAAATGGACCCAGAACGAAGTCAATGGCACGTATTTGGAAGATGTGACCGCTCGCCATAGGGTCTCCTAGAGAACTTGGTTAGTCATGTGCTTCTTCTTCTATTAGTGGGAGTTTAATAATGATCATATTAGTGCAGTAGCTATTCCTTAGAAGGAGTGATGGACTAAGCTACAGAAGTCTCGATATATATGTAATTGGGCCAAAGGAAATGGGGAATTGAGTCATTTCTCAATGAATTTGATTAATGTAAATAATTTATCTGGATACTACCCTTCCCACACCATACTTATTCCTTAAAATATAGGGCATGCTTTCCTTAAATAGATTTTCCTCGCAGCTCCTCAATTCATAGGAGACTCCACATGTAGCAGCAGCAGGGAGGAGGCCCAGAAACAGCAAAGCTGAGGACCCCTGCCAGCCTTACCAATTGCTCTTTACATGTACTTCTATGTCATATGTACCCAATCTCGGAGCCTTGGGTTCTTTATTCTGAAAAATTCAGAGTCCAGACCGAATTAATAGCTCAGTTCTGAGCTAGTGTTTCATGTGCTATTTCCACAGAGAGGGACTCCCTCAGAGAAAAACATTCCGTTCTTTGCATTTACATGGAAGGTGATATATCCTTAGTCCTCATCAATAGGACAATAAGCTGTGTTTTTTCAAAGTATTAAACATACATTTACCATAGGATATGACAGCTTCCTCTGAGTGTTTACCCAAGAGAACTGAAAATTTATGTCCTCACAAAACAACGGCACTCAGATGTTTATAGCTGCTGTATTCATCTTCATACCAAACTAGAAACATCCAGATGCCTTTAAACGAGTACATGCAGAGCAAACCAGGGAATAGTCAGACAAAGGAAGGATACTCTGAGATAAAAAGGAGGTAAGAATGCAGGAAAGAGCAGGGAGGGACCGCAAGTGGCTCCCACGCTAAGTAAGAGAGGTTGACTTAAAAATTCAGCCACACACACTGTATGATCCTATGTGTGGGTAACTACTTAGTGGCTGTGTGGCCCGGTTGGAAGGAGCCATCACTAACCAGGTGGGGGCAGTGCACAGAAATGTTCTATAACATCTCTCTTTTTTTGTTGACTTGTCTTTATTCTGGTTTGAAGACAGTCCTGCAGTGGGGCTTAGGCTGGCCTCAAGCTCACTATGTAACCTGAGATGCCTTCAAGATCCTTCCACCTCCTGGATGCTAGTATTACTGATATATGCAACCACATCCTGCTTGCCAGGGTTTTAGCTTGGTTTAGCCATTTGCATTACTTGGCATTTGTTAAGACATGGAGCTACACACACACACACACACACACACACACGGAGAGAGAGACAGAGAGACAGACAGAGAGAGACAGAGAGAAAGACAGACACACACACACACACACACACACACACACACGGAGAGAGAGACAGAGAGACAGACAGAGAGAGACAGAGAGAAAGACAGAGACGGAGACAGAGATATGTGAATCGTAGTCTGTAAAACTGTACTTAATAACAAATATCTTTTACCAAACTGATCCTTAGAGAATTCAAATCTAAAACTAGAGTTTGAAAACTGCTTGTAGCTAACACATGTGTAGGGATTATTTTGTTTCTTTCTCACTGTAGTGCACAGTGGAGTAGAGAAACCAAAGTTTCCAGAGACTGAAATCCACACAGAGGGTACTGGTCTGACTGGCTAAAGGTCACCTCACGCCCACAAGAGCTCAGCCTGCCTGGATCCTGGAGGTTTATTTCTGCTCCAGAGAAAGTAGCTCTCTCCTTTGCATCCACTTCCAAGGATTTCCTTCAGACAAGCCTCAGGAGCCAGCCACCTGCAGCCAGCTGCCTGCAGGAACAGAAGGTCTGGGGCAGCTCCTGGTGTGCTCCTAGGTGGTGCAAAACATGAGGACCCATGGACCCCGCCTCTGGCTGTCCAGCACACAATGCAGATGTAAGATTTCTGTGGTTATCCACAGAGGTGTGGCGGCGTAGATGTCACCAGTCTATGCCGAGACACTAGAATACTGGGTGTCTCATCTAGTGCTCCATTCTATCTCTGAGATTATAGTTCATCTAGTTATGCCACAGCATGATAATATTTTAAAACCTATCAAACTGATGGAAAATATTTTACATCAAGTGACTGCACGGTAAAAGCTATCAAATACACATGGAAATTCTACACATGTGTGCTGTTTATTATAGATTTCAAATTACTCCAATTTTATACAGCCATACAATTAAGTTTGTACTTCTCTGGTTCCCCATGTGTATACACTTATTTCTAAGTGTCTTGGTTAAAGAGGGAGATAAGATCTGTGAATGTGTTCATACTCTCTGAATCACTGACAGATACTGAGAGAGTCTGCTCTCCAGATTATACAAGGAAAATGCACACAACTGGATTATTGGAAACTATACAAACCAAAGATATGACCATTTCATGGTATGGTTAAGGATTAGATTTTTACTGTGGGTGTGAGAGAGAGAGAAAAGCTGAGGGCATCTGGAAGGGTCCAGAGCAAAACCAGAAGAAAGTAGACTCAATATGGCCAGCAGACTGGACCCAGCCATGAGAGAACAGGAAAAGTTGGAGGAGGCAGAGGAGGAGGAGGAGGAAGAGTAGGAGGAGGAGGAGGAAGAGGAGGAGGAGAGGAGGAGGAGAGGAGGGAGAGGAAGAGGAGGAAGAGGAGGAGGAGGAAGAGTAGGAGGAGGAGGAGGAAGAGGAGGAGGAGGAGGAGGAGAGCCAGGAAGATGAAGGGAAGGGGAGGGAGATGGGGAGGGAGAGGAGTGGGAGGACAAGGAGGAAGAGGATGGACAAGGAGGATGAGGAGGAAGAGGAAGAAGAGGAGAGAGAGGCAGAAGAGTAAAGGAGAGCAAGCTTGGCAAGCTTTGAGGCACCACAGAGAGCTGTGTGTCTTTTCTGCCTTTTGGAATTTGAGGAAATGGAATTTCTTTGGACTTGACAGGAACAAAATTTCCTGGATACGTTCACTGAGACTGGGTTAGTGGCGCTGGCCCAGTGGTTAACAGCGCTTGCTGCTCTTGCAGAAGACCCAGATTTAGTGTGTCCCACCCACGTGGCAAGCATCCCACCCAAGTCCAGTTCCAGAGGATTTGACTTTCTTTTCTGGCCTTATGACCAATGTTTCTAAGTGGTAGATAATACATACATGCAGGCAAAACATACATAACATTAAATTAAAAAACAATCTTAAAATGAATGGGTTGATGATTTCCGCAGACCAAGCATCTCTTCTGTATATGGGTTGGCCAATACAAATTTTGTTCTGATCCCAGCACTGAAAGAAAGCCCCATGTTTGAGTCATTGAGTCAACTTGGTGAAGTTGGTTAATCAAACTACAATGTAAAGTCTATCTATATACAGCTATCAAATACTTTAAATTATCTTCAAGAAGACAGAAATATCAATTCATAAGATGCTAAATTTCCAGTGATTGATTTCAGAGAAAAATTTTCAGAGATGCATTTATTTTTATTATATGACTATTTGTATGTGCAGTACATGCATGTCTAGTGCCTCCCAGGGTGCCAGAAGGCATCAGAACCCACGAGTCTGGAACTAGAGATGACTGAGCCCTCAGTGGGTGCTGGGGACTGAACTAAGGTCCCTTGTGAGAGCAACAAGTGCATTTCGCCCTTAGCCAACCCTGAGAAATAATCCCTGACTGTTGCTTGATTATTACTTATTTTTCAAAGTCTTTTTCTTCAGCCAATATAAGATTACCAAACTGTAAAGACTCAGGATGAGTCTGCAGAACTGTGGAAGATTGAGAGAAAGGACAAGGGGAATGGTGGGTGGGAGCCAAGGTCAGTCCCTCTTGCCCAGGCCCTGCTCTGCATGGCTCCCAACTGTCTTTCCCAGGAGGACAGAGCGTGGTTACCACCCACTGTGGAGGACGGTGGCAACCTTTCTCTTTCACCATACTCTACAACTACAAGGCTTACAGGAAGGAAGCAGCACGCAGTCATGAAAGCCCAGGTAGAGGGCCTATATTTGTCAGTGTTCTCCAGAAATAAAGAATTAATGAGTAGGTGATAGATGGATGATATAGAGGTGATAGACAGACAGATAGATGATAGGTAGATTTAGATGATATATGGTATATAATGTGTATGTGTAGATGTAATATGTATATATAACATGTATATATCTATTTTATATAATATGTGCATATATATGTATAATGTGTATGTATATATAATATGTATATAATAACATGTATATATCTAATCACATATAATATGGGTATGTTATATATTATATATAATATGTTACTCACACACATATTATATACGATAGGTAGAGGGCTGGTTTGAATGAGAATGTCCCAATAGGCTTTGGCATTTGAAGACTTGGCTGCCAGGTGATGGTGGTCTTTAAGGAGAGTTAGGAGGTAGGGCTTTGTTGGAGGAAATACATCCCTGGTGGTGGGCTTTGAGAGTTTAAAAGCTGCTATGAGTTTCTCTTTTCTTTGTGTTTTTCCATTTCAGATATGAAGTTTCAGTTTCCTGCCTTATTCATTATGCTGTCTGCTGCCATGCTTCCCTGTGGTAATGGAAATAATCTCTGCTCTCTGGAACTGTGTGCTCACATAAACCCTTCCTGCTGTAGGCTACCTAAGTCACATGTATTATCACAATAGAAAAACAAGTAATGCGTATAGATAGGTAAGACACGCAGGCATAGAAGGGACTATACGTGTTCATATGCTAAGTGAGTAGTAACTGATAAATTGTAGATAGATTAGAAAGGTAGAAATAGATGATAGACAGCTAAATAAGACAGGCAGGTGAATAGACAAAATGATAGATGTGGAATTGACAGAGTAAATAGACAATAGATAATAGAAAAGTTGGTAAGCTATCCAAATATATTGAATGACAGACGGTAATAGATGATAAGTACATAGATAGATAGATGATAGATGAATAGATAATAAATGATAGATAAATAATAGATAGATGATAAACATAATAAATGATAGATGATAGATAATAGATAGTTGATAGATTGATAGAGAATACATGATAGATGATCGATAGATATATATAGATGATAGCTAGATAATAGATAGATGATAGATAAATACATAGATAATGAATGATAGATAATAGATGGATACATGATAGATAGGTATAGATAGATGATAAATAGATAATAAATAATAGATGATAGCTAGCTAACTAGATGACAGCTATATAATAGATGATAGATAAAAAGGCAATAAATGATAGATAGATAATGATAGATGATAGATAGATAGATAGATAGATAGATAGATAGATAGGTAGATAGATAGATAGATAGATGATATTATGTAGAGAGATGACAGCTTGTTAAATGATGGATAGATGGATGGATAATATATGCTGGTAAGAATGATGGATGGTTTGCATTTCCCTGATGACTAAGGATGTTGAACATTTCTTTAGGTGCTTCTCAGCCATTTGGTGTTCATCAGTTGAGAATTCTTTGTTTAGCTCTGTACCCCATTTTTTAACAGGGTTATTTGGTTCTCTGGAGACTAACTTCTTGAGTTCTTTGTATACATTGGATATTAGCCCTCTATCAAATATAGAGTTGGTAAAGATCTTTTCCCAATTTGTTGGTTGTTGTTTTGTCCTATTGACAGTGTCTTTTGCTTTACAGAAGCTTTGCAACTTTATGAGGTCCCATTTGTCAATTCTTGATCTTAGAGCAGAAGCTATTGGTATTCTCTTCAGGAAATTTTCCCCTGTGCCTATTTGCTCGAGGTTCAAAACAACTCTGAGATTCCACCTCACACCAGTCAGATTGGCTAGGATAAAAGACTCAGGTGACAGCAGATGCTGGAGAGGTTGTGGAGAAAGAGGAACACTACTTCACTGCTGGAGGGATTGCAAACTGGTACAACCACTCTGGAAATCAGTGTGGCGGTTCCTCCGGAAATTGGACATAGTTCTACCAGAGGACCCAGCTATACCACTCCTGGGCATATACCCAGAAGATGCTCCAACATGTAATAAGGACACATGCTCCACCATGTTCATAGCAGCCTTATTTATAATAGCCAGAAACTGGAAACAACCCAGATGTCCCTCAACAGAGGAATGGATACAGAAACTGTGGTACATCTACACAATGGAGTACTACTCAGCTATTAAAAACAATGAATTTATGAAATTCTTAGGGAAATGGATGGATCTGGAGAGTATCATCCTGAGTGAGGTAACCCAATCACAAAGGAACACACATGGTATGCATTCTCTGATAAGTGGTTATTAGCCCAGAAGTTTGGAATACAGGAAGAACGACCCACAAACCACAAGAAACTTAAGAAGAAGGAAGACCAAAAGGTGGACATTTCATTCCTTCTTAAAAAGGGGAACCAAATACCCACAGAAGGAGTTGCAGATATTAACTATGGAGCAGAGACTGTAGGAAGGACAAGCATATAGCTATCTCCTGAGAGGCTCTGACAATACCTGACCAATACAGATGTAGAGGCTCACAGCCATTCATTGAACTGAGTACACGGTCCCCAATGAAGGAGTTAGAGAAAGGTTCTATGGAGCTGAAGGGTTTGCAGCCCC